>PVJO010006982.1:0-85126 GCA_004026905.1 Hystrix cristata | reverse complement strand
TGGGTATGAAAAGATCAGAGGTTGGATGCTTATTGGCAGCCTGGTGTTTAGGGACATTTTTCTGCTAAGAATGACAATTCCTGAGAGTTTTGAAGGACATAAGGAAGTTATCCAGTGATGACTGGAAGAGAAAAACACTTCCAGTGTGAGAAGAAGCATAAACATACAGCAGAAGTCTTGAGTATCTGCCACGTCCTGTGGATGGCAGGCTGGTAGGATTAGTAGGGAGAAATCCTGCGAACAGAGTGTAGAACCAAGAGTCATGCCAGGTCTTTTACATTATCAACACAGTTTTTATGTTACTATTTAGATCAAGAAGAACTTGAAATGAGTGAAGTGGAGATATTGACATAGCAAGATTTCCATTTTACATAGCATGCTGTAGCAGGGTTACAGCATAGATTTGAAGAGGTCAAAACTGGTTTCCTAGATAACTTAGGAGTCTTGGGAAAAATCTCAGGAAATGAGGAAGATGAAACTAAAATGACTAGCTCTGATTCTGAGGAAGATAGAATAAAGACACTTCACCTCTGTCTCACAGAGTGTGGCTGTACAATCTGGAAAGAATACATGCAATGGCTAATTAGGACTTTAGTAAGTGAGTAGTAACAGGTATACCGAAGCAGAACATGGTAAGTAAAAATGCTGCTGAGTTCATTTGTTGTTTATGCTTTTTCTTCTCATTATCCCTGATCTGGTCACAGTGCAGCATGAAACCCTCTGAGTAGAGAGAAAACGTTCCAAGAGAAGTACTCACAAGGACTGATCAAAATATATGATGTGTGTTTAAATTAAAAAATACATTATAGTAAAAGACACATTACCATCAGTACCCCTCTAAATACTCTCCTTCACTTTGACATACTTATACCATTGTTCTTTTTAATTTTTTTTTTTATGTTTGCAGTACATAATGACTACATTCCTCATGGGGAGTACATGTGCACAACATATCTTAATTCCTTTTTTCATTCCCTGCCCCTCCCTTCCCTCCCTCCCTGCACCCCTCTTATTTCTTGGTTCTTTTTCCTGTTGCAAAAGAACTATCTCTGTCTTGCCACTTTCTGAAGCATTTCTGGAAGTCCTCTTTCATGTCTTCATGAGGTCTGATAAAACATTCAAGGCAGGCACTGCCAAGTGCCATCCAACAGAAAGGCACTCATAAGAACATTATTGTATGCCCTCATCTACCTTATTCACCAGATCTGGCAACATGTAACTTCTTGCTCTTCCCCAAAGTCAAAAATATCTATGAAAAGTAAACATTCTGAATCAATTCAAGACATTGAGTCTCCGTAATTTAATATGCGTGTTATGAAAGAGAACTTCTAAACAACTTCAGAAAGTGTCAAGAATGATGGGTAAAGTGCATTTGAAATTATGGGGTCTATTTAGAGGAGGATTAATGGCAATGTGTCTTGTACTATAATAAATTTTTAAAAATTCAAACATTTGCCATATTCATTGATCACTCCTTGTATTTCTTGCATAAAAGGAAGTAAGATGAACAAATGTTCAAGGGGCAGATATCTTCTTCTTTTCTTTCTGAATCTTTTTTTTTTTCCTCCATATCAGGCCCCAACTGATACGGTAGCAGTGGCAGTGTAGCTAATATTCCCACAGAAACCAAAACTCTGAGAGGCAGCTGAGGGAGATCACGTCCGAAGTGGCTGAGAACACAGCATCAACCAATCTATCTGCAGATTGGATTAGATTGTCATTGAAGAGTTTATGAAATGACACTGTAGCCACAGTCAGCTGAAGGCAATTTGGAACCTGTGACCCGAACCAGATTGATTGTAGTTTAACTGAAATACCAACATCCTCCGTAGGATGTAAAATAAGACCAAGCATTTCACAAAGAACTACTGAAAATGTAAAGGAAAAATTTCAAAATTATTAGATCCACAAGAACTAGAAACCTAAATTTGCTTGATACAGATTTTGTCATTGTCTAGCATAAACATTAGAGCAAATTTTAAAAATGGGTAGCAATAAAGCTTGAACATTCTTGAATTGAAAACCAGAAAGTCTTGCCAAAAATTAAAAAAAAAAAAGAAAAAAATGGGATATTTTAAAATAGAAAATACAAAAAATAAATAAATACCTTAATGGTTGGGCTTAATAGTAGAATGGAGTTTACACAGTTGCTCTTAGGGAGGTTATGACCTTAACAGTATAGCATAAAGGAATTGTTGGAAGTGATGTAACTGGTTCTGTAATTCAATTTACATGTGTATGAAAATTTATAAAACTGTAGGGGGGAAAACAATGTTTTATATAATTTGAAAATGAAAATAAAAAATTCAAAGTATAATAAAGTAAGCAACATACTACATTCATGGGAATAAGAAAGAAAGTAAAGAATGTTTTTTCAATGACTTTTGTGTTTCCAATTTAAGTGATTGAACATTATGGGATCACTGTGTGATACAGAAAGAGGAACAGACTTTGTAGGGAGGTGATGAATTCAGTTTTGAATGAAGTTTAAGGTGTCTATCAGACATCCAAGAAATATTAAAGTGAGTTTAGAATTGTGGGGGACATTACCACTAGAAAGGGAGAAAGAAACAAAAGTCCAAAAACAATGACTTTAGGATCGTCTTGCCATTTCCACTCTCTTACCCATCCAGACTAGTTCTGTTCCTTGTTCTTTGGTGGCTCTGGTATATCCCATTGTGTACTGATTTCTTAAAGACCTTATAAGGCTTCTCATCATTTACATGATTAATTTGAGTTATCTGGTTGAGTAATGAGCTTAGACCACATTTATGACTAAGGAGCCACACCATACAAGATAAAACATGCATGTTTAGTACGCTTCATATTGTTTTAATAAAATGAGTCAATAGCAACTGCACCAATTTAGGTATCTGATAACACTGTATTTGTCTGTCTTTATATATGTGTGCATTTTATTTGATACACAGAATGTATTCATATATACAAACACACATATATGCTTATCTACATTACTTTTCTTCCATCTCTGTGTATCTCTCCCTGACTGGAAAATACAACATAATTTTGACACTATTACTTTATCTTTATTTTCATCTAAAATCATGCAGAACCTCTTGTCTATATTATTGAATGAATGCATTGATGACTATTTTTATTATCAATTCAATTTCACTTATTTACATTTTCCGTTTTAGTCTTTTTTGTCTTGCTGTGACAGAACACCCAAGACTGAGTAATTTACAGTGAACAGAAATTTATTGGCATATGGTTCTGGAGATCAGCGACTCAAGAAATCAGGGTGCCAGCAACTAGCAAGGGCTATCTTTCTTCATTATTTCATGATGGAAGATGAAGGACAAGGGCTTTGGGGTATGGAGTCTACACATATAAACAAGATTCAAGAGATGAATTTGCCCTGTTGTAGAAATGCACTTTTAAAGCAACAAAAGTACTCCAAAGAGAGCAACATTAATCCATTTATGAGGTGGGACCTACTCATTTTAACCAGCCCTACTTCTTACTACTGTTACACTGACAATGAAATTTCAGCAAGTTTGGCAAACATATTGCACACATTGCCTCAACGTCTGATAATGGATTTTGAAATTCTAAGAATAAGTAATTTTCATGTCATATCTGACTATGCTTACATAATACTTGCATAAAATTCTCCACTGACTCTCCAGTGCTGAAATAATAAATTTCAAATACTTTTGCATTACAGTGTCCTTAGTAGTTAGATCCCAAACTCTATCTTTCCACTCCTAGTCTCCCAGCCTTCCTCACTGTGATAAGCATCAGGCATCCTAAGTTTCTGATCTTTTCTTTCAATCTGTAATCGTCATGATCCTTATTTTTGTGCACTTTTACTTATGTCTGGTCTGCCTATACCTTTTATTCTCCAGTAAATTTCTCCTTAAATTATACCCAGTCTTTCACATAAAAATATTGTGCCTTCTTCTGGTTTTCACTTTACCTTTTGATACTCATGTATCATCTTCTATGGTTTTATATTTTTGTCTCTGTTCCCTAGCATATTGTAGCTGTAGCTATTTGCAACTATTTTAATGTCATGTTAAAAAAAACAGAATAAATTGCTTTGAATAAAGAAATCAAACATTTTCTTCCAATGCCTAGCAAAAAGTCTTACTTGGTGTCTTACTCAATAATGTTGAGTGTGAAGAAGATGTAAAACCTATGCATAGAAGTGTAGTTTTGAATCCTAATTCAGCCTCCATAACAAGTAATTTTACTCAAAGGACTTGATGTCTTCCTATGTTAAAAAAGGGGAGGAGTATATCTAAATATAACAATTTCTACAAAGTTTCATATTCATATGTATTCATTAATTCTGTAGGATGCTATTTTTTTAAGAGATACCATAGCCAGATGGAAATGTATTCATTTTCTTATTTAGAACATTCTACTTTATTTAATGGGCAAATTTTTCTCATAATAAATCCTTAGGACTCCCTTATTTTAAAAAGGACAATAAGGAAGTTATTCTGATGAAGATCATGGGGGAAAAGAGTCCAGAAATGACTTCCTTTGATCTTCAACGTATTCATACACTCATGAACACATGCAAAAACACATGTGGGTTTTCTCTGAGGCAATTCTGTGAAAATATAAAGGAACATACATAAGAAGTATTCTCTTAGATGATAACTAGTAAAAAAAACATAGGAAAGTTACCTGTAAAATAAAGGCAAAATTGGATCAGTAGATTTCTATATATAACTTGGACCTAGTAAATTACATTTCAAAGAATTTTCCAATTCATCTATACCTTTTAACTTTGCTATTTTAGTTTATGAAATGGGGGTATAGTATTGCCTACCTGCATGGTTGCTGTGTAACCGAACAGGGAGAATAAATGTAATTTGTAAACTATAGAAAAGTACACTAATGTGAGGCACTAATTTTATTGTTATTGGAATTTGGAGAATATGGTTTTGTTATATTTATAGTGTTTTGTGAATATTTGGAAAAATATAATAAGGCATAAGGCAATTTTTTTCTGTCAGGTCTAAATAGTGGTGTCTATATTCTTTCCATTCCAGAAGGAAAGATGAAGGGACATATGATAAATTATGGGATTTTAATCTCTGTTTCCCTGAACAAGTTAAATGACTCTACCATTATATTTAGTGGAGGGAGAGTGATTTTAAATCAAGATCTGTTACAGAAAAATTAAATTTATGCTTTTGTTTATTCTTATATATAGGAGAAATGATCCGTACAAGTAAGTTTATAACAAAATTAGTCATTAGGTAGGCATTACCAAATATCACCAAGAAAAGAGAAGTAGAATTCCAAAATGACACTGCATCTAAGATTTTCAAATACATTTATGATAAGCTGGGTATTGATAGGCTCATGTCATGCAGGATAAACTCAGGTTCAGCAAACTAAATTTATTAATTTCACAAGCCATCAGTCTTTATGCTAAAAGCTGGGTAAAGTTGAGTCTGTGAAATGATATTTGGCCTCCAAGAGTCCATAGTGTAGTCTACAGCTGTCAAGATGGACATGTTGTTAGAATGTTCAAAGAATATACACGTGAGTCAAATCTGAGCACTTCGTCAAGAAAGTCGCCAGAGAATGATGACCTCTAAGATTAAGTTTCTTGAATACAAATAAGAATTTACTACATGAAGAAATTAAATCACTCGTAGCATGGAGATACAAGTCCTGAAACTACAAAGGTAGTTAGAGTAGGGAAGGGTATAGATGTTTAAAGACAATTTTCCATAAACCTTATACTTTTTCTACCTCTAAGCATTAATAGACCACTTACTAATATTACTGGATATCATAGATAATCGTAGATAGAGAATCTCTCTCTTCCCAGAAATACTCCTATATGTTAAAGATACAGAACCTTCTCTGTCCCCTTTGGAGAATATTTGCTTACTATACTGCCAGCTTTCTGTTGTTGGACACAATTTAAATTGATATACACAACTTAGAGGAAAAGATTAGGATGGCTTATAGTTTTAGAGATTTTATTTCATGGCTGACTGGCTCCAAGGCAGAAACATCACAGTGGAAGAGCATGGTGAAGGAAAGTTGTTCAACTCATGGGGACCAGAAGTAGAGAGAGAGGGTAGAAAAGCCAGAGAGAAGGAATTGGGAACAGTATATATGCTTCAAAGCTGTGCCCCCAGTGACCTACTTCTTCCAAACAGGCCCTATGCCTTAGCAGTATATGCAGCTATGAACTGATCCTGTGACCCATGATCTAATCGCCTTCAGAAGGACTGGCCCTGAACTCATGAGACTTTTAGGGACACTTCAGATCTAAACCATGACATCTACAGTCATGTAGAGAAAATTTATTTCCCAAAGGAGAGAATCATTAAGTCTCTTTGTGACATTAGGAACTTGTTGAGTTTGGGTTTTCTTACCAGTGACACAGAAACATGTGTGGCACATTTAACGAGTCTCATACCCTCATTGTCACCCCCAAAACATGGAGAGGAAAGAGGAATAGAAATGAGCAAGAAGCTCATGTCGCCTCCTGTATCCTACCTAAGAAACTATATAAATTGATTGGAGCTCATTTTCTCTTGAGACGCCTAATCTTGGAAGTATGGTGAGCCACATTTATTAGCTGATATTATGCTGCTGCTTGGATGCTGCCTGACCATTTGACAATTGATAAAAGTTGAGGATAAGGGGCTGGGGATTTAGCTCAGTAGTTAGAATGCTTGCCTTGTAAGCACAGGGCCCTGAGTTCGATCCCCGACACCAAAAAAAAAAAAAAAATTTTTGAGGTTAAGTAGGAGATAATTATGAGAGAGTAGAAGAAAAGGATGATATACATTAAGGCAAACACCAGTGTACCTCCTAAATATCAAATCAAAAGACGCTTTAACCTGTGCATGAGTATAGAATTCTGATAGGGCCTCATTCAGTCTATAAATGCATTAGCAAATAGTAGAATTTCATAGTATTTTTCTGTGGTATTTATATTTAAATTACTTGTAGGTCTACTGGGATATACCTAGAAAATGGCTAACATATTCAGAACTTCTTAAATAAAGTTAAAATTTATAATTTCACACTTTACAGTGAAGCTTATGTAAGAGTTTGGGAGCTTTTAAAAATATATTTCTTGGAGATAGGAAAAGAATAAGTTATTACTTTTGTTTTATTATATACTAATACATCAATTCCACAGTTTTAAAATTGTGCCATATAATGTACATATTCTGATAGTTGATGTTGAATTTCTTGAATTACTTTAAATTATATTCAAGAAAGAGTATCAATTTTTCATGTGAAACACATTCAAAATACATTGACAGTCTCATTTCAGTGAGTAAGAGTTGTTGAAATGTGAGGTTATGATTTTTGTTACAATTTATTCTAAGGTGACTGATTTTATGTCAAAACATAAGTTGTATAAACTGTATGTGTCCAATTTTATATTTCAGAAATGTAATTGGAACACATAGTTTTGTTGACATGTTTGATTTTATCACATGAGTCTGAAGATACGTTGTTTATCTATAATATTAAACTTGACGTTGTGCAATTCTGGTGCAGTCTTTGTTTAGTTGTCAAATATTCTATGGATGTTTGGGTAATGATATAGTATCAAAAACCCAACATTTAGGTGTTCATACTTACCAATTTTATTCACTATGCAAAATACAACCTCTCTTAGGTAGTATTTCTAGTCTACAGTAGTCAAGTTGAGGAAGAAAACCCAATAAAATACAGATGCAACATCATGCCGGAATCAAATGAGTTAATCATAAAGTAGACTGATAGAAATTTAGAGAGAAGCTCCTATTTTTTTTTCCATGCAATGTATTTTTCAGTGCATAAACTCAGTCAACATGATCTCTTTTTTAGCAAAGCATTTTATAGCCATGATGAACGAGACTTCTCAGAATACCCATTTATTTGGGTGACTTTGTGATACCTCAATTATTTTGAAATCAGACTTCTAAAATTTTCATAGTAAGTCTCAAACTAAAGAAATATACATATATATAAATATAAACAATTAATTACTGTACCAAACTTAGCCAAGTTTTTTTTTTTTCAAACTTACCCAAGTTAAGCTAAGTTTATATTATATCTATGGTGTGGTTGTTAACATTTGAAGGACATTTTAGAGATTATCAGCATGACTCTTTTATATATTGTTGACAAGTAAGCTAGAGCTTCGAAAAACTTGGTTTTTTAAATAAGGTCACCAGCTCGTTAAATGAAGACAGGAACAGAATTCAGGCCTCACAAAAGTGAATTGATTGTTTCTTTCTCTAGCAGTATATTCATAATCATTACCTGATGCCTCCTCAGTGTTTTGTCAGATTGTGTTCCCTTAAATCTTTCCTTGGGTTAGAGGGATTTTCCTGAGCCTGGAGTTCATAACATAATGGCTACAGATAAAAGAATTGGTAACACTTTATCCTTCTAGTCCTACACTTTGCTCTACGATCTCAGAGGAGAAATACTCTTGGACAAATAACCAAATGAAATTGGAAGACATTATTGGTAGCTTTACAAGAGCAGGATACCCCAATATAGGGCTGTTTTACAAGTTAGCTTACAAGATTTAAATCCTCAGTCCTAAACAGAACTTGCTGATTTTCTCAGATTAAATTTTGGGTGCACTGCAGTTACAGGAACCTGAAAACACAAGTTGTGTATGTGAGCCTGTACGGGAGGAGAATGAGATAAAATGTATTTAATATGTCTTCTGCATTTCGCTGGATGTTAGGCATAGTTCTAAGTGTTTATAGGTATAGTACAGTCTTAGTTAATTTTCTTGTTGCTGAGATGAAATACCGAACACAACAAGTTAAATAGGAAAGGTTTATTATAGCTCACAGTTTATAGAGGTTTCAGTTCATGGTTGGCTGGTTCCAAGGCTCAGTGGCATAGCAAAGGGGCACAGCAGAGGAGAAGCAGTTCATGGCAGGCAGAAGTCATTAAAGAGGTAAACAGCAAAATAGCAAAGCAGCAGTAGCCTGCCTCTACTTTTTATACTTTCCAGGCAAGCCACCCTTTGGGTGCTCCCACTCACACCTAGAGTGGGCCTTCCCATTTTCCACATGCAGAACTATGCCAAGCCAATCAGTAATCACACATCCTTAATCCTGGCATTGTAGTCCTGAGACCCAGCCACTTCTGAAAAGTCCCATATATGACCACATGAGGCTTGGGGGGACATCTAGGCACAAACCATAACAAGTACCTTTTAGTGACTAAAATAATCATTGTTTTATAGTGTATAGATTATAAAAGTTAAAATAGAGATAAATTGATTATTTTGTCAGAGGTTAAACAGTAACCCTACTATAACCATTATCTTTAGCACTACTACAACAAAACTGATGTTGCAGTTTCCTGACTGCTTTAAGTAGTTCCTTGCATTTGACTTTGGTTGGATCCAGGTACCCAAACATTCATTGCTAAGCTGCCTTTGTGCTTTGGTTACCTCAATTTAAGAGGCCCGAAGCCAAAATCATTATCTTTATTTTCCAAAACTGCTCTCTACCACATATTGCTTATTTGAATAATGTTACTTTCATTCCAGTTACTTGTTGTAGAAAGCTATAAGCTTTTCTAAATTCTTTCCTTTTCATAGCTGCATACAGTTACAAGTCCTGTGAATTCTCACATTTATCTTTATCACATCCTCTTTTTTTCCCTCCTTACTATTAGATTGAAACAATGGATTAAAGGCAGGTCCTCTTACCTTGATATTTCCCTTGAATTCTCTGATCCAGTTCTGACTTGGCTACAGAAAGATGTTTGCAGATGAAAATTATACGTTACAGCATGACTCAACTTCCTTTAATTATTTATCATAGCTTTCCTCATAAAGCTCCAATTCCTTGGTTAATACATGGAGGCCTACATTAAAGTTCCTCAGACTTGGCATTATTCAGAGTTGGTGCCAGATAATTCTTCCTCGAATGTGTGTCAGGGGCTTTCATATTGTAGGACATTTAGTAATATCTCTCATTGTCACCCACTATATGCCAATTGTACACTATGATCATTGTTACAAACCTAAAATTTCTGAATGTTTCATGGCAATAAGATCTTTATAGACTTAAAATCACTAGTGTACATGATCTGGCTGTTGCATTTTTACTTCATAAAAATACACATCATCTTTTATACCTTTTCTCTACACAGGTCTTCTACTCCAGCCATCCCAAGTACTGTTCTTCCACTCTGCTAACCATACTCTTGATATTTCATGTCCCCACATTTTTCCATGTCTCTGCTTATAATTTTCTTCTAACCAATAATATTCTTTCCTCTATGAATATGGAAAATATCCATGTGGTTAACTCTTACTTATCAATATAAAAATTCAACTAAGGCACTGCTTTCTGTTTGGAAGCCTTTCCTGGTATTGATCAAAACAAATTCTGAAAGTACTTTAATCAAACATTTAGCACTTCTTTCTGTTAAAAACAAAAGAGGGGGATGCTGTGGTTAGAGTGCTTGCCTCGCAAGTGCAAGGCCCTGAGTTGGATCCCCAGCACCAAAAACAAAAACAAAAACAAAAAAACTGTGTGCCTGTATCATGCCGTATGTTCTTGATTGTAAGCAACACATTTTCTTTGGGTTTGTATGTCAGGAGACAATTTAGTTAGACATTTGTGTGAATAAATGTGTACCCTATAAAAGTAAAGAGAGCCATTTAAAGCATGTTCAATATTTTGCACATAGTCAACACAGGATTATTGTTAAACCGCTTTTATATTAATTTACTAAATTTCCTAACAGGATTATTTCTAACAGGTAAAAAAAAATAGTGTGGGCTTTTGAAGTTCTTTAATATTCTGAAATTCATTTTTCAGAAACATACTATCAATGAAATGAGATTGCTATTTTCATTATCATCTGTGCATGCCTTGTTTTTTTTTTTTTTTTTTTTTTTTCCCAAGTTTAATGCTTCCCATTCTCTGCTATGTTAAGTCTCTGAGCTGTCTACCTATATAAATTCTTCTAATCCTTAAAGGTCAACCCAATCCCATTTCTTCTTTGAAATCTCCTAATACCCTACTAGTTCACATGATGTTTTATTTTTTTCCCATAAGAAAACTGTGTCTCTTAAACCCCTTTTATCCCACAATCTAAACAACTTAATTCATTTCCCCTTTTGTCCTAGATTAGAGAAAAATTCTGTTAGGACTAGAAAGATATATCTATTAAAGATAATCAATCAGAAATAGAGATAAGAAAAAATCCAAACAGCAAAGAAAATTATTCGATTAAGTAAAGTCTATTACTGTTTGTAATAACCCCATTTTTTTTCTTCAAGAGATAAGTGTTGATAAGTATTGCCTTGCTTGAGATTAATGGAAATAGATGACATATTATAAAATATTTTCAACAAACAGTTAAAATATGAACTTAATCTTTGGAAGAACATTTAATAACTATAAAAATAATTTACTTTTCTCCAACTCTTCCAAGAATACAAGGAAACTAGATGCCTATCAATGATGGTATATTTTTAAAAATTGTATCTACATAAAACTAATGTGTATTCATTTTTCTTGTGGAAAATTTGAAAATCTATGTCATCAGATTGTGGTATCAGCCCAAAGTGCAACAAAGGCATTACCATGGTAATCTCATTTACAAGAGAAAATGAGATTTAAATTTTCATCTGTGAATTTAAAGGAATGATTGACAATGATGTTTTCCAAGTCCATATTCTACGAGGCTAAGTTGTTATAGGTAATTCTAATTTTAAGAAGAGGTCTTAATTCAGTTTGTTATTCTGTATGTCAGATGGAAGTCTCTGTTTTTACAATGGATTGCTCATCAGTTATGGGTAAAATCAAAAGCTTCCTGAACAAAAGATTCTGCTTTGGAATTAAAGATACATATGAAATCCGTAAATGATCACGAGCTTAGTGTACTATATTTGCCATGAATTTTGAAATATCAGAAAATCTTCACAATTTTTTTTCTACATAAAGAAGCCAATACCTGTGCTCTTGGTTACTACATTTTTATATTAAAAAAAAAAAGAAACTACACTGAAATGAGGGTTCGTGCTTTTATCTTGTGTCAGTAATTTCATATCATTTGATGAAATGATTGTGGAGTAATATCAACTGTATGTAGCCTTTCCGTGGAATAAATGAGAAGCACAAATAAAAACCTAACTGAAATCCATTTTCTCCCCCAGTACTTTTTTTTTCTCCCCCAGTACTTTTAATGTGATGTAAATACATTCCCATTTTTAGATGGCTTGCCAAAATTGATTTTTAACGTTGAGATATGCAGAGAAAGGGAGAAAGCAGACAAATTATTATTTGGAGAATGAGAATTTAAAATAATATAATAAGAGCACAAACAATTTATTGTAAAAAGCCATGAAGAAACCACTGTTTGTGTAAATACATTGAGTATATTTTAAATTTTAAAAGGATAACAGCCCCTACTTTTTTTTTTTTTCTTTGTAATTCATCATCTAAAGAAACATGTACCTATTTACTATATTTCCTTATGGTTAGATGTAGCATGGTTGGTTGTTATTATAGTTTTTATGTGCTTTTGGGGGAAGGCTTCTACTTTTGTATACATTTTTTATCTTTGTGCTACAATGGCATCTATTTTCCTCTTTTTAAGTTGGGCTCTAGAATTGTAGAAAGTTTGGGAAGAAGTTGTGTAATGCTCTATTGAATTAGAAAATTAGTGATGAGTACAGCTCCAACAGGTGGAAAGGTCTTGCCAAGTCGGGATAACATCCCGAAGTCTACATGTTTATTGGAACTGACAAATACCTTGAGTCTACATAAATGATTTATGAATTGTATGATAAAAGATTTTTAGCAAAATTTTCAAGATGTCTTGCAGCAGAAAGAATAGAAATCTTTGAAAAGATCCATTATGCCTTAGCTGAGAATACAGGAATTTAAGGATGGAAAAAATTACTCTTTCATCACAAGAGTTTGTGTTCAAATTTAAGAGCACTGTATGAGGTTTTATCTTTTCTTTTTCAAATAGCTTGCTTAATTTACTCAAAAAATTATAACATTGGGTTATTAAAAACATAAATGATATACTGATGCCTGGTTTTTGGCAATTATGAAAAATTTTGTAGTACAGATTTGTACTGGAGTTCCTGCTACTTTTATCAACTATTTTTGTTTTGAGGAGCAAGAATGAAGGCTTTATGGAGCTACATAAAGATATTGCTAAATTTAAAAATGAAAGAAAATATGAAAACACTGGAGCATATTGTGTGTTGATAGTTAATATTTTGATCTTGGCTAGTTTGCCTCTCATGAAAAACTACTGAATCTGGTACTAGTATTAATAGTACTTAGCCATAGTGATTTTTGAAATATCACCTACTGTTTTTGGCAGTTTAAGTGTATTATTTAATCTTCTTTATAACTAGCTGAGGAAGGTATTGCGGTCTTGATATCACAATGAATACACAGTAACAGAATGATTTTCAAGCTTGAATAGCAAATAAGTTAAATAGCTGGAATTTTAACTTTGGACATTCAGGTATAAAAACTGATGGTTTACCGAGCATGTAACTTTGCCAAATTAGTAACTTGAAATTGGGTTTCATAGCTCTTGGATTTCTGGAATTAAATTTTAGATGCTTTCAATTCTATATTTGTTACTATAGCAATAATGACATAAGAGGGGAAATGTCAGTTGTGATATGGAAAGCTTATATAAATTAATTCATGTCTCAGGTGAAAATACTGATTTTTAGATTTCTATTTTTTACCTAGTCCTTTACAAGATGAAATTTAAATTCTTAAGAAATAGGCAATCACTCAGTAGTTTTATACAAAGAGGAATATTTGCAATTGTGCAAAGGATGATCCATGTTGACTCAAGAATCATGCTACATGGTTTCATCTTCTCTGGTTTCAAAAGAAGAATGGAGTAATAGTCTTTGTGACAGGGCTGGGGATTTAGCTCAGTGGTTAAAGTGCTTGCCTAGCAAGTATAAATTCGATCCCTGGCCCTAAATTCGATCCCTGGCACCAAAAAACAAAAACAAAAACAATTTCCTACTCCACAGTCTGCATACCTGGCCAGAACTTGGACAAATCTGGAATTTATGTTCTGTCCACACTACCCAGGATAAAAATTGCTGGACCTTTTCAGCCTACGATACCTAAGGAATGAATCACAAGCAGATATATAGAACCATTATAGTGAAGCTTTATTTAGACCTGTGCTGCAGCACAGGGGTCTGTACGTCAGAGAGAGGCCCATCAGCTACACCAAGGATGGTAAGGGAGTGTTGCTTATGTAGAGTAGCAAAGGATGCATTCCTCTGGAGCAAAGTTAGCTGGGATTGGTCAAAATGTCAAGACCACTGTGGGAGAGTCATTTGGAGGTCATTGGGTGGAGGCGTTGACAATCCCTCCAAATTCAAATTGCTGACTGGTACAAATCCAAGCATTTTGCTGTCCAAACAGACATTTCCGGAGGGACATCTGGATTAAGGGCAGCTAGGATGGCTGTCAAAGAGAAAAGAGAAGGTTTGGGCCAGGCCATTTGTGATTAGTGTCACATCGTGTAAATTCACAAAATGGATCATTTCAAGAAGATGTGAGATCATTTCACTCGTAGGACTTATAAAATATTGAAGAACATACTCTAGTGATAGTTATGTGGCTTTGAATGAGCTATTTATCTTCTCTCTATTTAATTTCCTTCTTTATAAAATTTACTAAAATAGCTGTTTTACTACTTTGTCATTGGATAGTGGAGGTGAAGTTGTTTTTTAAACTATATTTAAAATTTGGTGTTAGAATTCATTTTATATTATATACTACACAAAATACCAATGTGAAAAATAGTATGCATTCATCTACATACTTTAGTTCTGTAGAAGAATTCAAGAGACTTTTACCTTCATAATACAGGAATCTTCCTTTCATCACTTCTTATGATAATTCGAAACCATCAATGAGGCTGGGGATTTAGCCCAGTGGTTAGAGTACTTGCCTAGCAAGTACAAGGCTCTGAGTTTGAGCCCCAGCACAAACAACAGAACAAAACAAAACAAAACAAAACAAAACAGAGAAACCTCAGGTGTGAAAGATCTAATAAAAAAAAGATCTAATAATATACTTCACTAGTTAACCTTTAAACCTGAAAAGAATGCTTCATCATAGGTATTTTGATAAAATAAGTCTTCCTTAGTGATCTGTTAATCCATGGTATTTTATAGCAGTATGAAAGCCTTTTCCATAAACATGTATACCATACCTAATAATTCATATAGTTTGCATTGTCCAAGAAGTTGGTACTCTAATAAAATTAAATGCAAGAGATTTTTTGGAAAGTGTGCAGCAGGTGACCAGGACAGTCTTCAAAACCTACCAGGTCAGGTATCTGTGGTGGGAGAATGTAACAGAAATTGGAGCAGGAGGAGTCTCAGATGGCAGTACCATTCCAAGAAAGATTAAGCTAAGCAAATGGGCGCTCCTTGAGCCAAAGTCACCATTCAAGGAATCCACTGCCTCTTAGAATGGAATGGCAATTCTCTCTAACCTGTTAACTCCATTGGCTGTCTGGAATTGCCAAACATGAACGTTGTTTCAGCACAGATACAGTGGTAGACTCAAAGGGGAGGTATCTGGGATTGCCATCCAGGATGGTCCCTGAATCAAAATACTTGATAAATAGTCACATTAATGACTAACACTTCTACCTATGATATATTTTGCTTCAATTCTGTCTTCAGGGGAGGACACTTGAATCACATCTGGCCAGTTAGAACATTGTATAGCCAGCGGTCATAGCTATTTGCTCATTGATCGGCATATGAGCCCCTTACTACCAATGAGAAACAATGAACTGTGTTTGGTACTTGTCCTAGTTACTTTTCTCATTACTGAGACAAAATACCCAGTACCCCAATTTAAAGGGGGGGAGGTATATTTACTTCACAGTCTGCAGAGGTTTCAGTCCATAATCAGCTAGTTCCAAGGCAGGGTGTCATGGCAGAGGGGCATTGCACAGGAGAAACAGCTCATGGCTGGCAGAAGGCAGCAAGACAAACAAGAGATAGATAAGCCTCTTTATGTCCTTTATATACTTCTGTCCAGGCTGTTGGGATTAGGGCAGTGGCAAACCAATCAGTGGACTGATTCAGTAATCACACACCGTTAATCCCAGCATCACACACTCTAGATTCAGACATCTCTGAAAAAGCCCCGTCTATGACTTCGAGAGGCTTTAGGGGGACTTCTAGACACAAACCATAACAGTAGTATTGAAAAGAAGAATCTTATATTCTTTTTAGAGACATTCTAAACTTGGTAATAGTTTACAGAATTGGAAAAATTAAAAACTATGAAATGAGGAAAATTTGGCATTTTTTCTAACACCCCCCCCCCGATCTAACGAATCAAAACTGGTCTTTTCACAAGATTCTAGCTAATTTTTAATTCATTTGAATTTGTAAAGCACTGTTCTAAATCAGAGTATCATGGGGTTGGGACATATTTCGTGTTAAGTTTTAACATCTACTTGCTTTGGATTTTGTTTTTCTCTTCTATATTATCATTTGAATACTGATTGTGTTTTGCTTATAACCCAGTAAGAAATATTTGACTCATGTATTATATGTTGCTATATAAAATTGAAAGAAGAAAACCACAGCGGGATGTAATTTTATACTCAGTGAGAGATGTTAGATCAAGTAGACTACTTCTGACAGCTGTTTTATTTACCTGAATATGCATGCTAAAATTTGGCTAATTGCCTAAGTCAATGTTGGTTACAGTTGATTGATAAAAATATGCTTTCTTATTCAAGGTCAAATTAATTTGTAAGAATTTCTTCTGCTTACTTAGCATCTTTCATGAGGAGTCCCAGTGTGACATTATAGCTGTGCATGCATTTTCTTACCCAAATGGACAAACTTTACATAAGTGTATCTGATGTATTAAGTGAACAAACTTTAAAAAATATATTGAAATGTCAGCTTATTTATCTTACGTAACTTGAAATAATTTGCAATTATAGATGACAATGAGAAATACTTTCAGAGTGGTTTTGTACAAAAATAGAAAATAAAAGTACTTTTAAGTGTCTGCATTTTGTCCCTGTTTTGACAATTTTGATGATCAACGAGTAAAGATATTTTAGGATAAGTTCTTGAAAAACAATACGAAAATAAGCTTTCAGCATTATGAATAAGCATATGCGTTGACGGTATTAAAAACTGTGCATTTACTTTATTCAAGTACACAATACAGCCTTGTTAGATTTAAGAGTGCTCAGTTGAAACACGTATTTGTATTATTTGATCCAGGGAATAAACAACTTTTGATCTCTTATAAAAAGAAACTTTGTTGTGTGAGCAGAAAGAAAAACCAAGTACATTAATTCTGTTGAACTCTTTTGCATTATGCAACAATCTACAGTAATATCAAAAAACTGTTTTGCCCTTGGGTTTCTAACTCATGTAAATTTATCACAGTGACTCAACTTTTAAGTAAATAAGAAGACATCTTTTCCAGTTATAGTTTATAAGGTCTGAAAGAACAGGCTTATATTAGTAGGATTTTAAATAAAGCATCTGAGAAATAAGTCACTTAATCTTAGCAGATAAAGATGGATGGGATTAACAGCTGATTTAAAATATTTTGGCAAGTCCAACTTTCATTCTTGAAAGGAGCTCCTGGCTACTTAAACTAACCTTTAAAGTAACAATTCAAATTTGCATCTACAAATTTCCCAAGCAGTTCTTTCTTTTCCTTTTACAAGCCTTTATAATAACTTCCATTTATCAAGAGCTAGGTGAGAAAGCCAATATCTGTACCTTCAGAAAGACGCACGTGAGAGAGACGTGAATGCTGCTGTATATATTTAAAGTAGCAAAAGAATGCTTCAAAAAATATTCATTTCTTTACTGGCCTCTCTACCACTTTCAATTTTTACAAAATTTCTATTCTTAAAGAATTATTTTAATCTAACTTCTTTAAGAAAACTACTACAGATTCATTTAGCTAAAAGTGATCAATCCTCCTTTGTTCTGATAAGCTCATCTCTAACCATTACATTGAACCCTTATTTTTTCCCTGATTGCTTGGTATATATTTGTATTCGTAACATATTATTTTAAGTTGATTGCTAACAATATAATTTATGGCTATTTCTATTAATATAATTCCTAGCATATGGCCTCACACTTAGCTAATCTAATTGTCAAATGAATATTTCAGTAGTGGAATGAATATATCTAGTTTTTCAACATAAGTCCTATTTAGAAAATGTCATAAGCTTATTATCAGTAGATTTTGATTATCTGAGGTACCCATAAAGCATGAATGGGTCAAACTGATTAAAAGTTTATCTTTAATAGTTCAAGGCTCATGCCACTAAGAATGGCATTCTGATCTTTCAGCTCAGAATTCATGGCCACAATAATAAAATTCAAAACAAATTATTGCTACTAACTATCAGATACTAAGTTCTATACTGCGCTATATTTCCTACTTACTCTAAATTTTCACAACAAACTTGCTATGCAATTATTAATATCCTCATTTTTACGAAGAAGTATTTAAGTTATCTTGCTCAAGATTAAAGCTAGAATAATAAATAACCAGCACTGATTCATACCCTGTTGTATCTGACCCAAAAATATATCTTTTTCCAGTGTACTATTCTGCTTAGAAATCTAGAATTAATTGTTTTCAGAGGAGACATTGAGTCTCATAGGAGACTAAATTGTGTCTATCACCTCCACCTCTAATTTATATGTGAAGTTCTAACCTTTGCCCTGGTTAGGTCCTTCAATGTAGTAACAAAGGTCGAGTGCGTGATGAAGTAATCCAGTTTGACCGGAATCCTTAGAAGAAGTGGGAGTTTCTATGATGGTATGTGCACAGAGGACACAGCAAGAAGGTGGCCATTTGCAAACAAGGAAAAGCAGCAACTTGACCCAATTTGCACATTGAGCTTGGATCTCTTAACTCCTGGAACCATAAGGAAATAAATTTTAGCTAAATTGCCTGGTTTATAGTATTTTGATATGGTAGTCCTAGCAGTTTAATGGAGATGATATTGAAGTCTACAAATACAGGGAAAATTCTTAGGTCCAGAAGTTAGGAAATGATGTATACATGCAGTGTCTTAGTGGTTTGAGTGGCAACTCCATTCAGTCATTCCCCTTGTTTGGACTATCATTTGCCAACCTTTCATTTTTATTTGGTATTCTTACCAGTGAGATTAATTTTTTTATAAGCAGCATGTTGTTGGATCTTTTTTAAAAAATCTATTCAGCAAGTCTGCATATTTTAAGTGGATAATTAAGAACATTTATATTTACAGTGCTGTCATTTTTTGCTTTTTTTCTGGTCATTCTGAATATTCTTTTTCCTTCTGTCTTATTTATCTTTGTGGTTTGACGTGTTTACGACACCGGTAATGTTTAATTCTTTTCTATTTCTCATTTGCGTGTCAACACCTCTAGTGGAATTCATACTTTCACATGATATCGTGAGAGTAGTTTCCTTTCTTCCCCTTCGGTGCATAGTACTCTTAAGCATACTTTGTAAAACTTGTCTGATAGTTATGGATTCCCTTAGTTTTTGCTTTTCTCAGAAAGCCTTTATTTTTTCTTTGATTCTGAAAGTCTTGTTGAATGGAAGTGTTATGCGCTAACTGTTTTAATTATATTTTCTTTCTTTTATTAATTGAAATACACTGTTCTGTGCCCTACTGGCTCATAGAGTTTCTGCTGAGAAATTTGTTGTTAGTATAACTGGATTGTCCTTAAGTGTGACCTGTCATTTTTCTCTTTCAGATTTTAAAATTCTTTCTTTATCCTGTATGAATGACTGTTGGACTATACAGCGGGCTCCCAAAATTCATAGGGCTTACATTCCTAGAGTGCCCAAAGGTTGTGAAAAACTTTGAATTTCAGAAATTGTCAGGAAAATGCCTATTTCTATAGTTTAAACCCTAAACATGCTATGTCTCCCACAGTTATATAATTTAATAAAATACTGTATTACTAAAGCCTTACACGGTATAAGGTGATTTGGCTGATCTTAGGGAGTGTGGGAATTTAAGAAGAACAAAGCCAAGAATACTGGCAATAACTACATGCACACAGCAACCTGTTATGATGTGGAAGGCTGGTGCATCTGCCTGAGCTGGGTTACAGGGCAACAGCCAATCAGCAGCAAAGAGAACTGAATAATGCTTTTGGATTGGCTACTTGAAAACCTCCTGCCAAAAAAGCAATTATGGAGGATATTTGTGGTTTCCGATAAATTGTGGGAGTTTCTGTGAACAATTATTTGTTAGGTTCTAAGGAAAAATCCACAGACAACTGAGGTCATGAACTGTGAACTGCAACTTCCCGAAGTTACACTCTGTCACGTTGAGGATCTTTGACAGGCATATTTCTTTTGGATTTTGCTGTTTTTCCCCAGGATTGGGGAAACTTTCAGCTATTATTTCATTGAATAAATTTTTAATACACATAATTTTATTTCTTTATGATCAGGTATGCCAAGGATATGGGGGCTTTATCTTTTAATAGTGTCCCAATTATCTAAAATATTGTCTTTATTCTTTCTTTCCATTTTTGTTTTTAATTTTCTGTCTGATGTGATATTTTGGAAGACTTGTCTTCAAGCTCCAGTATTCTTTCTGCTGCTTGATTTTTCTGTTGTTTATGCTTTCAGCTGAGTTTCTAGCTAACTTATTGAGTATTTCATTTCCAAGATGCCCATTTGGTTCATAAGTATATCTATCTATCCACTGAATTTCTCGTTCATATTATACATTCCTTCCAAACTGTCAGAAATTTCATCAACATTGATACCTTCAGAATATTACTAGAGATTTGGAAACTTCAGTAGGTTTTTTATTACCTTTTTAAAATAGTTCTTGTGTTGAGATTTGCCTATCTGATGGAACAGATATCTCTAGCACTGTTATGAGAAGACTTTTTAGTAAGTGGTTTTCTCCTGAAGATGTTATCTTGAGGTATCAGGTTGTTATGCAACGTTGAATTTATATTCAGCTGATTACGGTACTGTAATCTCCCTTAGCTTCTTTGGTAGTGATTAGTACTTTTGAGTACAGTGCATACTGTATCACAGTAAGAAAGAATCCCTGTCTTTTTGGATCATGCAAGCGTAGGGGCATTCTTGCAGTTCAGGCAAATGTGGTACAGACAGCAGAGTATATGGTGTGCACCTCTGTGGTATTTCTACAAAGGGATTGGCAGCCCCTATTGGGTGGTGGGGGACTTCTAAGTAATTGTTGTGCTTGGCTGTTACCCTTGAAAGGGTCTCTGGTACTGCATGCTCCAGTTAATGTAAGGGGCCTGAAGCCCTTGTCCTCTCAGTAGACATTGATATGAGTCCAGATGCTTCATAGCAAGAGGTAGGTGTAGGAAATACAGTACTTTCTGTGTGTCACTCACATTTATTCTTGTCAGCAGTATGTGATGCTTGAGACCTCTGTAGGAATAATGGCAACAACAGTTGTGCTAGTCCTTCTTACTGATTCTGTGTGCATGGCTGCCCAGAAGCAGGACTTCAGACACCCTCTATTCGCATATGCTTGTAGTTGGACTGATGACCAGGAGTTCTCTTCCCCTGATTATTTCAGCTGTAGTGTCCACCAGGGATCCAGCAGGAGTAAGTCATGGTTGCAGCATGGTAAAATTCACCTTGGCTAAGGTGCTTACAGGACCTAGGAAGTGGCAGTACATTTGAATATGTGTGGTGTTCTGGAGTTAATAATATTCAGAACTTTCTTACGTGTAGAACACTCCAAATTCTGACAGTAAACCTGTCCTCAAGATGACTCTTGCCTACACATCCTGAGAGTTCACTGGGAAATGAACTGGATTCCTGTTCCAAATCAAACAACCGTGCACATTTCAGACCACTTACCTGTTTACACAGTAAGCCAGCAAAAGGCATGGCACTTTACAAAACTTTGAACTGCCTGTAACTTGCTAATCACTTGCTGGGACTCTCTTTTGCATGTACCTGGTAGAGGAGGGATTCCCCTTCCCCAGGGGAGCAAGTGCTGGACCCTATTCTTTTTCTTTCTATGCTGTTCTCCAGGGTATCTGGATTTTACAAGATTTTGTTTTCCTGTTGTTGAATTGGTTGTCCCAGAGGTCATCTGTTCCGGTATGCAGCTGCACACTTGCCGCTTTTGTTGTTCTTTGCAGAGCAGCAGGTGGGTGTCGGGTGCCTGCGTTCAGCAGTCTTTCCAATCTCGCCATTTGATAATAAAAGCTTTTACTTACCCCTCATTCTCCAAAGCACTACTCCCTTTAAAAATGATACTGTGGAAGTGAGAGGAATATTGAGAACTCTGATCTGAAAAGTTTATTGCTTTTTATTTCAACCTGACAGAAAACCTCGTGTAATAGGTGTAAAAATGTCTCATGGTAATAATACTATTAAGTAACAAGGCAATCAAGTCTTCAAACTTCATTTTTAATTTGAAAAGACAAACTTATAACTAGTACTGTGGGAGATATGACATCCATAATCAAAAGTACTTGACTTTAAAAAGAAAAGAATCTTATAAGACTATCCAAGATAGGAGACATTTCTTGTCAAAATCATTAGCTCCCAGTTAAGTTCACATAGAAAAAGGCATTTGTTAAATTGCTGGGGAGTGATTCTCCTGTCATGAATCTGATCTCTTGTCCAAATTTTTTGGAGAAGAAACAATAGTGGTGTAGTGCAGTTTAGAGTTTATTACATTTAACTCTATGGACAATTTAGAAATTTAACAAGACCTTTTTCCAAATATAAGAAAAAAAATAAAATAGGCCCAGATGCAACTCAGTATGAAGGCCCTGGGTTCAATACCCAAGCCCATAAAAAGAAGAAAAAAGTTCAGTCTAGGCATGGTGGCTCAAACCTATAATATCAGCACTCTGAGACGCTGAAGCAGTAGGCGAGTGAGTTCTAGTCCAACCTAGGCAAGTAAGTGACTTAGCAAGACTCTGTCTAAAATAAAAAATGGAAGAAAAGGTGGAGTGTGGTGGTGCATGCCTGTAATTCCAGCACTCAGGAGGCTGAGGCAGGAGGATCGCTGAGAGTTTAAGGCCATCCTGGGCTATACATGAGTTCAAGGCCAGCCTGCACTGCATTGCGAGACCCTGTCTCTAAAAATGAAAAACAAAACAAAACAAAAAGTAGAACAAACTGGCTATGTTCATCCTCAACACTACAGAAAAAGAAAAAAAAAATGACAAAGCTACAAAGCCAGTGGGTACTACTGTAGAGATATAAAAGGAAAGCAGAGACAAGCTGTAGAATTTTATACAGGTATATTCAAAATTCTCCAATACCAAATTGTGTCATCCATAGCCCAGGTGTTCTGCGGCAGTGGAGTAGGTTTTCAAAAGATGGAAGACTGGCTTTTTTGAGAAATTAGGTTTATTAGTAAAAGGCACTAACAGGGCAGCACAAAGTTGATTGTGACTCACTAACAAGAGCAAGTCCACAAGAATTACACCTGAGTTCAGCAGCACTTCCAGGCAAAATCCGTAATGGGTGGTGCCTGACAACAGCATCAGTCAGTGTTTGTTGGCAGCAAGTCAGGTGAATCTTTCAGCACCATGGTGCACTGCAGGAAAGGGTTTTACAGATTAAACTGCAGAGCAGTGTGATTGTTAACTTTATTTCCTTGTATGTCCAGTATTCCATGCAATGGGTGACTTAGCATCCAGGCAGGAAGGACGTTTCTGTAGATCCCTGTACTAGTGCTGGCGCAGTTGCAGTATTGGAAACATAACCCTCAGCTGGAAGTTCCAGCCCCTGTCTGCATAGAACGTCCCCTTGCGCTGACAAGAGTGTTGGGAACAAAAAAGTGGTGTTTCAGGAACATGGTGCCAGTTGTTCTAGTTCGTCTCAGGGACAATACACAGGTAATCCCAGATGCCATTAAAAAACAATTCTGAAAGGTCATCTGAAGGGTAAATATCAGGCTAATGAAAAAAGGTTCCATTGATTGGACCTAAGAGTCAGTTATTGGTAATAATAACAATTTATATATAAAAATATCTTTAAAATGTACAATCTTTATCTTTCCCAGCAATCCTGTGTAGTACACACATTTTCCACATTTGTGCTAAAGTTCAAAAAAGTTACATCCCTAATCAAGTAAATGTCTAATTTAGGACTAAATCTGTGTTTCTTTATTTCTACGTTTAGAGCATTTGTGAGAGTACCATAATTGTATGTGCATTTTATTTGAATAACATATAGAGATAGTTCACAACTATTTTCTCTTTTTTTATTCTAGAATATGTAAACCTTAAATCTTAGGCTCATAAGAAGAGGTCAACTTTTCCCAAAGATTTCTTGTAGAACACTTTTGAAAAGCCCTGCTAAATCATGAATTAAATAGTGTATAGGGAAAAACAAAACAAAGCAATTCTGAAAAAAATTCAGATTTTCTTCTAACTTTACATCTACTGAGATATTTTTAAATTTCATATCTTAGGCAAAATATAGGTATACAGAAGAGTTGGCGACCATGAAATTAGGTAGCTGCACTTACGAATATGATGCGTAGGTAGTAAGTGCAGCTACCTAATTTAAAAGGAATATCTTCTCATATCAGACGTCTTAGGAAAAGTCATCTGAAGACAGAGGTATAGTGGGGATCCTCTATGAGATCTTTAAACCCCTATTGCTGTTGATCTTTACGAGTACAGTATGTTTTTATTTATGATTCAAGATGCAGAACGTAGAGATTGTAAATCTCACTATCAAGCAGTCTTTATTTCTTGGTTTTAATGTTTTTATTAGTACATGATTTTAGTACATAATGTTTACATTACTTGTGTGGAGTTAGCATGTGTACATAACACATTTTAATTCTTTTTTTTTATCTCCTTTCCCTCCCCTCTCTCTACCTCTTGATTCCTTCCCTATTTGAGAAAAATCTACCTCCCTATTTCCTATTACCTATTTTTTTTATTTTGCTCTTTATTTATAATTTAGATTTCTCATATAAGAAAAGCAATGTGATATTTGAACTTGTGCATCAGATTTATTTCACTTAACATTATGGTCTCAAGGTGCACCCATTTTCTTACAAATGACTGGAGTTTATCTTTCTTTATAGTAGAGTAGTACTCCATTGTGTGTAAATATCACACTTTCTTTACCCATTCATCTGTTGATGGACATATAGGCTGCTACCAAGATTTAGATATTATGAATTGTGCTGCCATAAACATGGGTATGCATGCATCACTGTAATATGATGTCTTTGACTCTTTTGGAAAAATACCAAGATCAAATGGAATTTCTGGATCAAATGGAATTTCTAGCTTCAGTTTTTTGAGGATCCATTGTACTGATTTCCTTAATGGTTTTACTACTTTACAGTCCCATCAACAATGTACAAGAGTTCTTTTTTTCCACGCAGCATTGCCAGCACTTGTTATTAACTGATTTCTTGATTATGGCCATTCTTTCTAGGGAAAGGTGAAATCTCAGTGTTGTTTTAATTTACATTTGTTTAATCAGCAACAGTGTTGGACATTTCTTCATGAATTTACTGTCCATTTGGACTTCTTCTGTGGAGTATCTAGGCATTTCTCTTGCCCATTTTTTGATCAGGGCTTCGATTTAGGAGTGGTCTAATTTTTTTGAGTTCTTTGTATATTCTAGGTATTAGTCCTCTTTCTGAGGAATAGCTGGCAAAACTGTTTCTCATTCTGAAGCTTGTCTCCGCTCTGTTAGTGTTTTTTTTTTTTTTACTGTGCAGAAGCTTTTTAATTTAGTTTATTCCCATTTGTTGATCCTTGGTAGTATTTCCTGAGTCATCGTTTTAAGAAGGATAGGTGTGTCTGATTACTTTCACATATCCTTTTAAGAAGGATAGGTGTATAATTAGCATACGAGGTGAATATGAAACATGTCTAAGCTTGTTTGTCATTAGCAAACATCTGTTGGTAGCATTTTGATTACCTGGAAATTATAGACAATTTTATTCATCTTTAGCATTTATTACTTTTTCTTTATCTTCAAGTAGAAATGTGTGGTGAAAATTTATTTATTGGTATTATCAATTCAACTAGATTTAATATTGACATCTGTTACAATTAATTAACTGTATAGATTTTGATTTCATTATACTGCCTTTGAGGAACATGTAGGGGAAAATAAAATAGATGATACAGGTCAACATGAAAACTAAAAAGGAAGAAGACTGCTCTTTTGGGACACTAAGATTCATGTGTATTTTCAGTGTAAACAATAAGAACTGTACATATTATATGACCAAAGTGAGTACATATAAACAAGAATTTTATAGCTCTGAAAAAGATTAGTTATATAATCTGCAGGGCAAGCAAAATTGTTTGGGCAAAAAATAAAATACTATAGGTAGCCCACTGGGTTGCATTCTTGAACAAAATTTCTAATTAAATTTCTAGTATTTAAAAATATTAGAGTAGCTGAATTAAGTTAAACTAGTTAGTAGACTATTACATATATTTTGCATATCCAACCTTTAGCAGGAAGACAAAGCTGCAATTCTGCAATTATCTGACAATGTTTCTCTTCTACTATATAACACAATACTGGAAACAAATTTTTCTAGAATTTTCTCACAGCTCTGGAAGTGCCCTATTACTTTTATTTTTATTGTGTACATGATTTTTATTTATTTTTTATTGTTGTCATAGTTGTTTTACTTCCCTTTGTATTCAGCCAAGTGAATTAACTCAAGCTGAGGGGCTGTTACTTTAAATTTACTTTAAGCAAGTAAGAAGTTTAATCATTTTCCCATAAATGTTCTGTTATTTAGCACACTGACTTATTATTCACTAGAAGTCTAATGATTACACCACTGATTAATATGGGATGTTTAGTATAAATGCTGCAGGCTATTCACACGTATGAAAAGTAGGAAATATGTTGAAACAATGTTTTCTCGTCGATATATATATGTATATGATTGATAACCAGTATATACTCCTGAGGCGGGAGTTCAAGAAGTGAGGTATTACAGACCTCAAATGGCCAATTATTTTCTGGCAGTGGCAAGTCATTTAATTTCTGTAGGTCTCAGCTTTTCTAGTTGGACAATGAGAAGAATAAAGTGTGCCTTATAGAGATGTTATATACACTTGAAAACACTTTGAGACACTCTATTTACTATAGAATGGAATTACATTTCAGCTAGTTAGTCCTTATTGAATGTGATTCAGAGAAGTTTGGAAAGGTGGGTTAGTTTTCTGCATAGGGTTTCACAGCACCTGCTATTGTCATGTCCCCGAGTACAGTCTTCAGGTTTATAGTAACAGGAATATATTTCTGTTATTAAAAAGATAATTTGAAAGGGATCAATGTATAAAATAGAAGTCAGTTCATGGCTTATATACAATACTTCCAAAGTACAGAATGTCATACATCTCTAACATACCTTGTGTAATGTTAGAGTTCCTAAGAAGTCAAATAAGAATAAAATTACTCTAGTGAACGTAGAATAATAGGTAAAGTTTATGGAAAATCTTAAGAGGTATTTCTTCTAAGTCATGGAAAATCCCACAGAATATAATATATTTCTCATTTATACCAGCATTTCCATAAGTCATACTACCATTTAGAGAATAATAAATGCTGAAAAAGTTTTATTCTTTGATTCTTCTTTTTAATACTAAATTTCAGTAGAGTTTTTTTTTCCAGATATCATACAATGCTATTGATTAGTTCTGGTTTATTTAGTTTTAGTCTTTTTCTGGATCTAAACTCGTAAACCTGCGGTTTCCTGAATGATCTCAAAGAGGATCTTTTGCATACTTAGAATGATGTCTCAGTCAACAGTGTAACTCAATGGACTAAAAATTAATGGGAAAATATTAAAATTTGTAGGAGGGTACAGAAATGCCTTGAAGACTCCCTCAGTTTTTGGACTCTCCAAAGCACTGGTCTTAGTCAGTTCTAGCTGTTAGAACAAGTACCAAAACCAATTATATATAGCAGAAATTTGTTTCTTACAGTTCTGAAGGCTGAAGTACATGCTCAGAGTGTTCGTGTCTCAGGTTCCTGTTAGGACCCTCCTCTGGGTTGGCAGACTGATCACTGGCTATATGCTTACATATGCTGTTGAGAGCTCTAGAGAGGTCTCTGAGATCTCTTTTGAAAGAACACTGATTCTGTTTATGAGGACTCCACCCTCATTACCTAAATTACCTCTTAAAGACTCTGTCTCCTAAAGCTATCACATTGGGAGTAGGATTTCAACATGTAAATTTTGAGGCATATAAATGTTCTGTGCAGGATAAATTCCAGCCCTGTCCGCTGGAATTACCCAAAAGACTTTAAAAATATTGAAATCTCGAGCCTATCCAATTAAATGGTCTGGGCTGGGGATGTAGCCCGGTGGAAGATCAGCTGCTAGTTAAGATTCTCTTTAAACTACTTGATGTAAATATTATCTTATTATTTGTATTCTACCAATTAAGTAGCATAGGAATTTTCGTGACTATTGGAATTTTTATGTAAGTTTTAGAATTTTATGTCTGTGAAAATATCTCAAGTTAGTATTCATTGTGTTCTGAGACAGCTTGCATAGAAGCATTACTAGAAAGGAGAAAAATGGATGACATTTCGCTGACCTATGATTCTGCAACAGTTTAAAATAGACTAAATTAATGACTAAATGAAAATTTTACTCTGACCCCAAAGAAGCTATCTGAATTACAAAGCAATGTGAAAGTGAGTAAGATCATTAAATATCATGTATCAGTTCTTAGAGTGGGTCACACACCTAAAATACATTATTTAACTGTATTTCTTGTCATATGCATATGGTATGAAGATATTCTAAAATTAGGACAATATGTTTTCTATGAAATAACTCTATGATGTTCTGTAATATTATTTAGAATTACAGATTTAACTGAAGAGATTAAGTTATCTTCTCACAGTTAAAATCTACCTTTGTCAGAAGGTCATACCGTGCCATAAGCATGGAATAAAACCTGCTTTAATCATTGTCCTGCAAGAATCCTGTAAGCCTTCTGTTGAGATTTAGTCAAACTGTGCAGGTTGAGGGCACATCTTCCATTAGAACTTTCTCCCTTCTAACAGTTACAACAAATTTACAGGGGCTCCCCAAACGACCTTTCACTCAAGTAATTGCCTATACTTATACTCACAGACCTCACTGAAAGTTTGTCTACCCACAATTACAGTGCTTTGTAGGAAAGACCAGAGACAAAAGAGAGCCATAGAAAAAAGCCTAGAGAATCCCAAACGCAAAGTTTCTGTTGCTGCCTCCAACATAAAAGTGACTCTCACGACTGTATGTGACAATGTGTGAAGTATTACCAACCAGGGAAGCTCATCTGAACTTCAGTGTCTGGAGTTTTCATTGTGACTTTATTACATAGTCATGCTTGATTGATTATCCAGATGGTTTAATTCAGTCTCCATATCATCAGACACCATAAGTTCCCAAACTTCAACCTTCATCATATGAATAATCTTTTTAGAGTGGGCAGCCCAAACCCTAAAAGAGACTCATTAGTTATGGCATAGATTATGTTACAGAAGCCATGAGGAGGGAAGAAAACATTTCTAGGCAAAAAAAGTGTTTTTATGTATACTTCCAAATACTTCATATAGACATTTATTTGGGGTCATTCATTTATTGAAACACTGTTCATTTGGTAGCTACTTTATTAGGCATTCATTTAATGAAAGAGACATAGTCCGATCCTTTATGAATTTTGGAAGGGAGTAAACATTAAAATAAAATTGTGTAAACTACCATTTAATTATAATTGTTAATAGAAGAGATGAAGGAATTTCAAGAGTTTTATTACTGAAAAAGACCAGTACCTAATAGGGATACAGGACTCAAGAAAGGACTTGCTGAGAGAATGACATGTGACTTGATATTTAATAGCCTGTAATTGGCTAAATCAAAGTCAGATTCAGTAGTGTCAGCCATAGACTATTTTCAGAATCTACCATAAGGACTTGAACATTGTGATTTTTATTTAAAAAAAAAATGTTCCTATTACTCACCTGAAACCACAAATTATGAAACACCTTAACATCCCATACATATTGCTATTTTGTATAAATATGTTAATACAATAAAGAATCACGTATTAAACATGTATCATAATCTATTCTAGGCATTAAATAAACAGCACTGAGATTAACAGAACAAAACCACTTCTTTCAGGAACCAGCATTCTATCCTTTTTAATACCTGAGTTTAAAATCTACAGGTAGTTAGAGAAGAGTGGCTTAGAATGTGAGGTCCTGGGTTTGACTGTCTTGTTATTACTAGCTATAATACAAAGTATCTGTGTGATCACTTAACCTCTCTATGCCTAAATTTCTTTATAGGTAAAACGTATATAATGAAAGTATTTACCTCTTACAGTTGTGGGAGTTAAATAACATATCAGATGAGTCGGTCCAGTATTATTTAAATATTGGCTGCATTTTAGCACAACCCTTGTTTTACACTAACAGCATATATAACATATGCTGTTATTATATATATAATTATATATACAATTACTATTAAATATATAAGTATAATGCTGTTGTATTACATATATAATTACATATATATTACATATATATTGTAATATAAAATATAAATTACATATATAATTGTAATTACATATATATTGTATATATTGTAATATATAATATAAATTACATATATATTGTATATATTGTAATATACAATATAAATTACATATATATTGTATATATTGTAATATATAATATAAATTACATATATATTGTATATATTGTAATATACAATATAAATTACATATATATAATTTTTGCCTCAATTTCTTCATTTTAAAATGACTAGTATGTAACATTGCCATTAAAATCTCTTCAACATATGTACAACTTTAAATCTTTAAAATATTCCATGACTTCTTACGACCATAGGTGGTTCCATATAGCAGGCCCTTACTTGCTCCTTTGTACATAATTTGGGGAAAACCACAAGCAAAATAACGCCTGCCTCAGACTTATTTCTATTACATTAATTGAAAAGGTAAATTTATCCCTTATCTAAAATATTCATATCTACCACGATGGATTTAAACTTGGTTTCTACAAAGAAATCAACTAAGACCACAACCTCAGCTAATGAATTTTTGTGTAATAACATAATTCATTAAGCTACTGTTAGAGAATGATGTACTGTGAAAGAAGTCTTTAAAGTCAGCAAAAGAAAACTAAGCTTGGCAGGAATTATAGGCGATGTATAGCACTGTATTTTTCTGTGCTTGTTTGGTTTTCCTCCCCTTGTAGTGAAGTTGTGGGTAGTTGTTTGACATTTCTGAGATGACTCAGAAATAAGACATCTAGAAATTACTTTCCTATAAAGTAAAAGCTAATTTACCTCTGTCCTACTGAATCTCATGCCTCACTTCAACAAATCAAGGTAGAGTTAGTGATCAGAGGAATCAAATGTTACAGAGATGTCGGGGAGACAGTAAATGATTGCTTTATTGACTGATACTGATTTCCATGTAATTAGTTCAGACCCTTGGCATTTTTTTCCCCTGTACTGTGAGATAGGTTAAAAATTGAGTCAAACTTTGGATATTCAGTGTGCTCTAAAGAAGACTTGTAGTTTAAATAAAACTGATGAATAGAATATAAGCAAAGTAAGGAAATAATTAATCAACAGCATTTCTTTAGAAATGAAAAAATGCTCAAAAATGATTCAGAATAAGGATAACATTTATGCTAATGAAGATTTTTCATCAAGGTAAGATACTTAATAAAGTTCATAAGGAGAAATATGTATTAATCATCAGCTGTGAAATGGGAAAATTTGGAATTCTAGAAAGGAAATATGTAATGTCAGTGCAATTATATAATATAAAATAATAATACAAAGATCCATGAAGAAAGATGAGTAGATGTCGTAACAATAAAAATATTTTCTACTTTGAAAATTACTTAAATGCAATTTATTTGACAAACCATTATTTTTACATAAATAGCAAGTAACAAAATTTTGAGTAAAATGTATTTAACAAATGAAATTTGATTTAAAAAATGATGAACACAAAAAAGGTGAAACTAGGGATTAATTTTATTTGTTATAAATTATATTTGTGAAATATAATGTATTTTATACTATGTTATAGGTTTTCAAATTTTTTATGACAGACTTTTTTACATAATCAAAACATTTTACTGTGAATTTGCTTTAAATTACTATTTTATTTTTATAAAGGGAAAATATGTCTATATTATCCTAAGTCAAAGTAAAGTTTTACTGACTCTTAAATGGTGTTGTCAGAACTCTGAGATCATTTATTTTCTATATTTTCAGAACTTGAAATTTTAATTATTAAAAGCAATATAATCAAATTAGAGACATATAGGACAATTAAAGGATTTTTTAGTTCTAGTGCTGTATTTTCTAGTATGCTCTTTGGTATTTTCTCTATTCCCCTTTATTCTCATTTTTCTACTGCAATTTTAATTGCAGCATTGTTTTAAAGGACCTATGATTTAATAATCATGTTTTAAATGTTAAAAGTACTTTCTAAATTGTTACACATCTTTTAAATTAATACTCTGATACACATCTAATATATATACTTATACTCACACATAATTTTATTATTCTGTTATTAAAAATGAATGCTTTTCAGTAATGTTTTCTATCATAAATAACATTTACATACCTATTGAATAAATTTTCCATGTTTTTTAAACAAATTGTAAGATAAATAATTTTTAGACATAAGATAATTTTTTAAAAATTATGTTTTAGTAAAAGAGGAGAATGTATTCTAGTGTTTGGTACCAGCTTGTGTTTAAAGAATGTATCAATGTAATTTAGAAATATTAAATCCCATGGTAGACAGAGAAAGCATGTACTAATCATTGGCATTAATAAATTAAATTTATAAACATAATTAGCAATGCATTTTTGTATGCTTTTGAGTAACACAAATTCAGGATAAGTATGGTAACCATTCATTGCCAGCCATGCTATATAGCACTTATGCTATGTTCCATAGAAGAGATCTAAATCTTGTAAGACAGGAATTGCTATACCTTTTTCAAGATGACCACAGGCATCAGAATCTCAGAGCAAATAACTTGTCAAAAGCACATAAATACCGAGTGGTACAGTCAGAAAAATAGAGAACTTTTTATCCTGAAGTGAGAAGGCAGTAAGATTTTAATTAGGCATTGCTATGTAGGAAATCTGAGGCACATCAACCTATTTGGTACTTATGTCAACAGTCATTCTTCCTCTGTATTGTAAATTTTACCTATTTCTTTTTTGTGGAAATATACAAGTTGTTTATAGGCCTATCAAGAATATATTTTGTTCTTTGTATTTCTAGTTTTAATTACAAAATTAGCCTTTGAAGAAAAAACCTGTGTTTTCTCCCTCAGAAATGAAACGGTTAACATGGCCTTTGAGATAAGTACATACCTTATACTCATGAAGGAAGATACCTTTTCTTAGAGGTTCTTAGGTTAATTTTAATATGAAACAAGACACTGATTTATTTGAAGTTGGGCTTACCTTGTGCTTATTCTTCTGTGGACTTGGAAGTGATCCATCAGCTCCATAGTAAAAATTCATTTTAATGTGAAGACTTTATTGATTCCAAAACTTAAAATTAAAAATCTTCATGTCCTATCAATTTTAGGAAATTGGTATTTGTTTTTGATTTGTTTATTTGTTTTCTTACTGAGCCAATTATGCTTGTATAATATTTGCAGGTACAAGTGGTTTATATTCAATCAGAAAATAGGGGCTTTCCTGTAGCAGAAGACAAATGAACTAGATAGTTAGCCACACAAAACAACTCCCTCAGAATTTTTCTTATCTTTATATATTGCTTGTCAGACTGTGGTATTTATTGTTATTGAATACCCCACTATGTTACAGTGAATATTGCGCTGAACTAAGGCTAAGAGTAATGGCCATTATTACCAAGGTTATATAACATATAAACAATTTATTATTACATGAAATATTGTCTCACACCAAAAACATCCGTATATAAAATTAAATATAAGTAATAAATACTAGTATTTTTCTGTATTATTGCAGAACACTTGGAGGAAGATATTTTTGTTTTAATTTATCATCTAGTTTCTTAAATCCTTCATATCTGTTGATATTTTTTCCCACGAAATTACTAACGATTTCTAAATAAAAAGAAACATTTCTACCCAAGGTGTTTTAGATAACCTTTCTTTTCTATGCTTCAGTCATCAAGGTAGAAGTGTGTTGAATGTTCATGAGAAAAGACTGAGCTCTTTGAGACTTTGGCCTGAGTTATCATTCTATCTAATATCTCTTAATTTTGAGAACTCATACAAATTATTTAACTTCACTGAGTAAATTCCCGGCTTATTTCATATACTTGCAATTAAGATTAAATTCAAATGTGCACTAACAGTATTTGGTACATAGTTATCACTAATAAGGTAAGAATGAAAAGAAATGAACAACCAAACAAAAACTCACATATTCAGATTTTCTACAAATGCCAAAGAGAATCTTAGATGCTTCTATAGCTCCATTACCATAAACACCTTGTTACTATCTTGTACTTTACTTTCATTTATTTGCCAAATTTAGATATCCTTTTAGAATCTTCAAAGCATAAGGAAATACACATACGCACTATGTAGATTTGAGAAAATAAGGATTTTAGAGTTGTATCTTTTTCTAAAGCAAAGTCCTTTTTCTTTGCTAACACAATTATGTATCTGAAACTGTTTAATGAATATATGCCTTAATATTCATTATTGAATATAAAATTTAAAAACCCAATTAATGATGTTGAAATAAATATCAATACTGACAGAAGTAATATATTTCTCATACCACTTGCTAATTTATGTTAGATTATTACCCATATAGATAGATACCTCTATACATCTGAATTTTTAAAAGGCCTCTACCAGTTATTTATCTTACATTTATATTTCTTTTTTTTTTCCCTTGGTGCTGGTGATCGAATGCAGAGTCTTGTGCTTGTTAGACAAGCACTCTACCACTTGAGTTAAATTCCCAACCAATTTTTATGTTTCTTAAGTGAATGATTCTCAGAATAGTCTCCATGTATGGTAAGTTAGTCATTTTTATGTTGCTAGGACAAAATACATGGCACATACAATTTGAAGGAGAGAATTTTTGTTTTGGAACATGGTTTAAGAGGAATTAGTCCATGGTTAGCTGGCTCCAGCACAGTATGGATAGGCATGGCCCAGGAAGGCTGTTCAACTCATGCCAGAGAGATAGGGGCTAGGGAGCAGATGTAGTTCCCAAAGTCATGCACTGATGACACACCAAGACCCACCCAGAAGTGTGTCCTTTAATAATCTCCTATGTGTTTCTCAAGCCAATCAAGTAGACAATCATAATTAACCATCACATGTAGTAAAGAAAAACAATAGGTAACTGATTTCCAATTTACCTTTAAAAACATAGAAAATATGAGTATCTTGCATCTCATTAAATGGAAGGTTATGTCTGCACTTTTTGGTGAGCATAAAGTTTAGACTGTACCCCAACCAGTAATCACTAATCTCTTGGTCCATTATATAAAAGAAATAGGATAGAAAACCTTCTTTCTGAGAGACCAACCATAAAAGTGAAATCTTTTATTTCTTCGTCCTTGTAAATTTTACAAGGGCAGAAAAAGTTCTTTATCTATTCAGTACAATAAAAGTTACAAATAAGGGTGCATCCAAAAGTACATAATTTATTTTTCTCTTTTCTTTCTTGTTTCCCTTTAGTTGTTGGAAGTTTTTATATAAGAATGTGTGTATTTCATGTGTGTATTTCCAATGCATTGTAGAGGAATGTGTTTCAATTTATGTCTTTTAAATTATGACTGTTGTTTTTTTCTTCCACTCTTGCTAGCTGAGGAAATATAAAAGATTTTCTCTTAATTCCTGTAAGACACATACAATAGATAAATAATTATAACATTGTCCGCTTTAGGTTTATATGTATATAGAGGTAGTATGCCTGAAACTATAACAAAATAATTTTGAGATTGGATGATAGGAGTAGTAGATGGATTTGTAGAGTTGCAACTTTTCTGTACTTTGTGTGATCAGGTACAATATTAATTCTAAATTGACCGAAAACTTAAGTATGTGGATTTTAATCCCTAAGCCCATCTCTCTCTATCCCTCCCTCTCTCTCTCGCTCTCTCTCACACACATACACACACATACACACCCACACACACCACACAAACACACACATAAACATAAGCAATCAACAAGCGATAACTAAACAAATAGATAAGATACAATTTCAAAAATTGTGTATAATCTAAAAGAAGCAGAGCTTGAGCAATGCAGGAAGAAAATACTAAGGAGGCAAACAAAAACCACAAGATGACAGACCTAAATGAGCCACACTCATATTTGTATGAATTTTAATATACTAAATATTCCAATTAAAATGGTTAGAATGTGTAAAAGAGAAAACCTCATTTATGTGCAACCTACAAGTAATGTCATTAAATTGTAAACATGCAAATAGATTGAAATTGACAGAAAAAGATATATGAGAAATTAAAAATTATATTAAAGCTAAAATGGTTACATAAATATCAGATAAATAGACTTCAGTGTCAAAAGTCTTACTGTACCTAAAAGGAAACATTTCATAAAAATAAAAAGACAATAAAACATGAGGGCATGGTCAGAATAGATTTATGCATAATGAGACTTAAGAAGACATGAGGTAAAATTGTCATAATTTAGAGATAGAAAATCACACAATTGATTAGGGAGGATTTTAATGATCCTTTCTCCTAATGTAATAGAGGACCTAGGCAAAATATGACATGTTACATAATTTACATTCACAAAGATAGACCGTACACTAGCATATTATAAAGTTCTAATACATTTAAAATACTTTATATCATACTAAAACTACTCTATCATTAAAACCAATACCAATAAAAGTATGACTACTCTAATATTTGACAGTTAAAATTGATTCTAAATAGGTTTTTTGGTCAATGAAGAAATCAATACAGAAAGAAAATATTTTAAAGAGAAAACCCACAGTGTTATGTATATTGAAAAGTAAAGCTTAGACAGAAAATTTTAAGTTCAAATACTTAGATTACAAAACAAAAATTCTAAAATTAATAACTTACGTTCTCCCTTAAAATGCTAGAAAATCAATTTCAAAATAGAGCCAGAATGAGAAGAATGAAATAATTAACAAAAAGAAATTACCAAAAGAACAAACAATAGAGATGTTATGGGTTGGATCTGGAATGTTTCCCCTAAAGACTCAAGTGTTCGGGGATGAGGTTTTGGAAGGTGATTGGTTCGTGCGGACACTAGTAGAAGGGAGGGTTGAGTCAGAGAAGGCCAGTCACTGGGGGCGTGGCATGGAAAAGTACATCTCCCTTTCCGGCTCCTTCCTTTTCTCTGCTTCTTGGCCGTCATGACTTCAGCAGCTTTCCTCCATGGCAGGCCTTTCTGTTGGCATTTCTGTTTGAGCCTGCCAGTCGCCGACTGAAGGTTCTGAAATTGTGATCCAAAAGAAAACTCTCCTTCTTTGCATTGTGCATTTTAGATTTTTTTTTCCATCAACGAGAAAAATAACTAAGATTATTTTATACCAGGATTGGGGCCATTGTTCTAGCTACCTGACCAGGTGTTTCAGAAGTTCATAGAGCTGGTTCATGGGAGGAGTTCAGAAAGATTTGGATGCTGGCTAAAGAACCTTTAGAATGTTCACAGCTTGATGGGACATTATGGCCAGATGTCAGAAGACCAGAATCCTGATAAAGGTATTGAGGCCAGACTCAGGAGATTTCAACTGGGACCAAGAACTCCTTAGGCAGTTGAACTCAAAATCATGTTTGCTATACTCTAGTATAAAACTTTTCTAGATGTCTCAGGATATTTGCATATGTCCTGAGACTTGCATTAACAGAAAATTGGAGACTAAGGTTAACAGTAGCTGACTAGTTTGGCAGAGAATATTTCAAGGCAGTCTCACATTTAAGCTGTGGCATGAGTACTGCTGGTGGCTTTTAGGCATATCTACCATGAGAATCAGGACCAAAAATTACAGCTGAGTAATTTGAAAAACTTTGTTGGTAGTCCAAAGGAAATGATTATAAAGTTAGGGACTATAGAGTTTTGGCTGAGGAGAGCTGCGTTACTGAAAAGATTAGAAGTTAAAAAAAAAAATCCAAATACTTATATCAGGACCATTGGAAAATATGGCTTGAGGGCATCTTGGGAATCAGCAAGACACTGACATGTAAAAATGAAAGACTTTGCTTTGGAAAGAGGGCCTTTTGAGCCCAGTTTATTCAGGTCCAACTAGAAAAGAGTATCCTCACGTCCGGTGAGAACAGGTAAGTAAGTGAAACATGATCTAGAAGGGTATATCTTCCTTCTCAGTGCCTTGTTTTTTCTATTTCCTGATAACACAATGTGAACAGCTTTCCTCTGAGACAGTGCCTTCTACCACACTCTTTCTGTGTTTGAGCCTGTCAACTGAGGACTGGACCCTCTGAAGGAGTTCTCTTCTCCTCTAAGTTATCAGTATTGAGTTTTGTTCCAGCAATGAGAAGAGTGACTAAGATAAGAGAATGATAACAATCCAACATTTTGTTCTTTGAAAATAGTCATGGACTTGATAAACTCCTAACTAAATTATGAAGACAAAAATATGGGAAACTCAAATGTTCAGCGTCAGGAACAAAGGAGAAGTTTTTGATGAAGCATAAATATTTGCTGTTTGAAATGGCCTGCTTACCTGCACATGGCTATTAAATTTAATTAAAATAAAGCATTCAGTTTTCCAGTAACACTAGCCCTATTTCAAGTCCTCAATAGCTACATACGGCTAGTAGCTTCTGAAGGTGCAGGAAGTTCTATTGTAAAACCCGGCCTATTAAAAGGAAAAAGATTCATTGTTTACATTTATGCCAACAAATTTATAAATTATTATACAAAGACTAACAAATTGGATGATGTGATTTACCAAAACTAACTCAAGATAAAAGAAAATCTTTATAGCCTTTTATTTACTAAAGATGTCGAATTTATTATCCCTAATCTTCCCATAAAAATACTCCAGGCCAAACGACTTCATTGGTTAATTTTTCAAACATTTGAGGAAGCACACGCACACACACACACATACACAATTTTACACAAATTTGTTCAAAAATTAGAGAAGGAAACATATCCCAATTCATTTTTGGAACAACGTAAAAGTAAAGGCAAGACCTGACATGGACATTGCAGAAACAAAAATGCAGACAAATGGACCTTGAAAACATATGTGTAAAAATTCTTAACACAATATTAATATCTAATCCTTTGATTTAAAAGAATATTTCTTATAAAAAAGGATCTATCTTAGGAATTCAAGACTAATATTACATGTGAAAAAACATACAACACAATCCATTCTTTAATAATAGTTTTGTTTAAAAAATGAACATTTCAAAGGGATAGCAAATAGTCTACCAAAATTTAACATATGATATTAAATATATCAGAAAATTAAGAACAGAACAGTGGTCTGTATATCACTAATATACCTTCTATGAAATATTAAGTTATTTGTCTTAATATATAGAAGAGGAAAGATTATTCTCACATTTTCTACTGAATATTATACAACTAATTTTATAGAATAAGAAAAAGAAAACATTTCAGTGATGTAAAACTATTACTGCTTACACAAGAAATATGGATGCATACATAAAGAAGAGTCTCTATAATACATATGTGAGTTTAACAAAGTCCCAGAATACAAGGTTAAATTAAAAACTAATTTTACTTTCATATATGTTAAATACTATATTCATGGATTAGAAGATTCAACCTTGTGAAGATATCAGTCCTCCACAGAATAATCTGTAGTTACCACATTTTAGTTGAATAGTTTTTGTAGAAATTGACCATTTATTTATTTATAAATACAAATGACCTTAGATTGATTAAAGCAATTTTTAAAAAAGTTAGAAAATTTACACTGCCTAATTTCAAGGCTTACTTTAAAACTTTGTTCATTGAGATGGTATAGTACAAGCATAAGAGTTGACGGAAACATCAGTGGAACAAAATTGAGTACCTAGAAATAGATTGATACACATGCAATCACTTGATATTTGACAAAGTTACCAAAGCAACCCAACATGAAATAGCTGTTCAGAATTATTGCAGGACTACTAAACATTCATAAGAAAAATAATACCTGAAATTCTATTTTATACTATGCAAAAATGGAGTTAAATCCTGGTCACGTTCATAAAAGCTAAAAATCTTAGAGCTCTTGGAAGAAAACATTCAATGATGCTTTGTGTTTCAGAATTTTCATATGAAATTGGGGGATGAATATAGACCTATTCTTTTTTTCTTTCTTACTGGCACTCACAGAAATGTTATATTTTATATAAGAACTCTTCACTAACTATGTCATTAATTTTTGTGAATTCTATATGTCCTTCCACACGTTTCTCACTGTTACCAGACTTATCTTACTAAATTGCTATTTTGTTCTAGTCATTAAGAACACTTTCAGTCTTGCCACATTTACTAAAGATTAGATTGTTTATATTTTCCTACTAAAACACAGTGCTTTATAGAGATGAACGCTTCCTTCATTCATTTATTCTTTTAGTCATTCAAATGAATATTGAGTTTTCCAACTCTTGATTTCTGTTACACTGCCGGAGGAGGAAAATCATACAAATGTGGAAATTGCTATCACTGTGTATTTTTACTTTCAACTTCAAAACATTCCAGAAATATTTCAGCGTTCGCAGCTCAGCTATCATTCGTGATCGCACAATGACTATTTCTAACATTTTCTTTCCTTTTATAACTTGACTATGTCAGTGTTGTTCTTTGGATCTTGACTATCCCCCAAATGTCTCTTGTGTTTAGAGGTGAATGGCACTTGCTTCATGGGGACATTATACTGTCAGTGGAATAATTCATTGATACGTTTAGAGCTAAATTAGTTCTTACAGTGTGGGGCCTGTTTGAAAGATGTGTGTCACTGGGAGTATACCTTGGGAAGTGATACCTACCGCCCCAGCTCCCCCCTGATCTCCCTGCTCCCTAGTTGGCGTGAGGCGAGCAGCTTTTCCCCACCTTTCACCATGAGGTTTCTACTTCGGAGCCCGCTTATCTCAGACCACACCCCATCCAACAGGAGCCAAATTAAACCTCTCCTCACTTAAACTGTGGATGTCGGGTATTACGGCTCAGCAATGGAAATCTGACAAATACAGCCACCTTCGTTTAGTTTTCAGCATATGAAACTCATTTATTCCTTCCAAAAAAGGGTAGAAGATACATTGTACAGGCTCTCACAACTGAGCATGATCTAAAACAATAAGTGCGCCTACAATTATACTATACCGATATTCATCCCCTCCCTTGTCTTTTGTCAGAAAAACGGTGACTTTCTTCTAAACGTGTCTCTAACTTTGTCTATGCTCTAACATCTCCAGGGATTTTACTGTCACCATTCTCATTTCTCCTGGATACCTCTCCTGAATTCGTCAGGAATTCCTTATTACACAAGTATTCTAAACTTCAAAACAGAGCTCGGAACCTTCTCTAGCCTTTTTTTCCCCATCTATTTTATATTTTGACAGCCAGAATTGTCTTAGTTCTCTAATTATGCTGAATTCTTCTGAATTTTGGATCTTACATGATATGGGTTTTTAGAGTAATCTTTATACCACATAGCCTGGGAAATCTCTACATATAAAATAGGTCTCAGCTGTGACAAACTTTACTTCAGCCTATCTTCCAAAACATCCCACATAGATTTTTTTTTTTTCTGTTGAACTCTGTATTTCACCTACAATAACACATACTGCTTGATACTATAATTACTTCTATCTTTAGAGCCTACAGGTGTTATTTGTAGAAATATCATTTTTTATAGATTTTTATTAAAATTTATCCAAAATTACACAAACTTACAGGCCACAAGACATTGTGCCTTTTTCTTATGACAGCAAGGAATGTAAACAACCACATAAATGCAGCATTAAGTCACAACTACATAAAGTTATTGTAGCACCTAGTGTACGTATCATTGTTTTAAGTTTGTGTTGTTAGGTTCTTATTTTTAAGATATCATTATTCCTCTGGATTCCCATTCTCCTCCCCCTTTTCCCTCTTCTTTTTTCCCTTGAACCCTTTGTCTATTAGCTTATATCTATCACTTTGCCTTTTTGTATCCATTGCTTACCCTTTTCTTTTGTTTGTATTTTGCATCACTCAAATGAGGGATACCACATGGTATTCCAGCTTGTGAGTCTGGTTTATTTCACTCAACATTATATTTTCTAGGTCTATCTATTTTCCTATAAATGACTCTAGTTTGTCATTCTTTATAACTGAATAGTATTCCATTATGTATAGATAATACATTTTGATTATCCAGTTATCTATTGATGGGTATACAGATTGGTTCCAGAATTTAGTTATTACAAATCATGCTTCTGTAAACATTGTTGTGCAAGTATCCCTGTACTATGATGTCTTTAGCTCTTCAGGAGATATTTGTAGAAATATAGATAAAAAAAGAATAATTGAACTCTCAAAGCAGCCAGTCATTGTACTAGACATCTGAATGAGGTGAAACATGGACTCTGTAAGGATTTCTCAGTCTAGTAGGAAAACAGATTTCAAACCACAAATTATAGTAAAAAAAAAATATATATATATATATATATATATATATACGTGACTACCACCTCATCGTGGTTTAACTACTAATTTTTTACACTTTACAGTGGTAGAAAATCAGTATACATCAAATAAAAACTATCCTTCAAATTTTGAATTTTCTTCTCTTTCTAGACCAGTGAAATGTAGTAGTCGTTCATCCAGTTGGTCATATGATCATAAAGTTAAAAAACTGATATTTTGAATGTACTGTATTTGTTAAACTATCATGTTTGGTAAGTTAGATATATTAAATGCATTTCCATTTCATGATATTTTCAATTTTAATGGTTTTATTGGGATGCAACTCCATCATCAGTTGAGGAGCATGTGTACTATACCATGATACCAGAATCTACTTCCCTTTCAACTTTCTTTTTAACAATTTATATTCTTCAAACCTCAGCAGACATTTTTAGTAATTACTAACTGGAATGTGTTTTAGGCTTTTGTTTAATGTTTTTCTCATCCCTATAATCTTTCCATAAATGTGGGCACTTCAATAATTATAAGTAATATTAATTAAATTTGCTCAATATATTCTGAACCATGATATTCTTTCCTACCTCTGAACTGTAATAGTAATTTAACTACTACCATTTCCATGCTAATCAACCTCATGTACAAAGTTTTGGAGTCTCAGGTAATCATTTATGTGTGTACACGTCACCTTTTCAATTAAAAGCTACTGGAAGATGTGTGTGTGGGATGTGTATATTCTGCATATAGAAGTTTCATCATAATTGATTTTTTAAAACACTATGAACTATGCTATCTGTCCAACCTTTTCTATTCTGGCAAATCATTCAGATTTATTACCTAGCCTACAGAGTTGTAATACAAAATACAGATTCTACTTATCCTGAACTGTTACAGACTAGTTTTTTTTTTATATTATTTGCTGACTTTTATTTGACCCCAATATATGCACTCTGCCATTTCACAGTTACATAATCCAATGAAGCTGCCTTAACTGATAATTCTACTGCTTCTGGTGAAATAAAAAGTGGCAGGCAATAACCTCATGTTATGGTTTGGATATGGGATGCCCTGGAAATGCCACATGTATTTGAAGTTGGAATCTGGACAGAGGTGGGTTTTGGTTGGAATAGGTGGGCCACAGGATTACCAGAAAGGTGTATTCTTGTATTTGACCCCTCCCTTTTCTCTCTGCTTCCTGGCCAGCGTGTAGTGGACAGGTTGCCTTTGCAATACTCTTCTGCCATGATATTTCTGCCTTGGAAGCTGAGTGAGGACTGAAACCCTTGAATTTGTAAGCTAAAATAAGCAGCTCTTCTCCTTTAAATTATAGGTGTCAGGTATTTAGTTCCTGCAAAAGAAAAGTGACTAATAGAGAAAATTATTACAAGGAGTGGTCTGCTTTAACTGTACCCTACTATGCAGTTTAGAACTCTTTGGAACTAGTCTGTGGGTGGAGTTGGGAAAGCTTTGGCGATGTGGGTGAGAGAAGCCCTAGAGTGCTAAAAACAAAGTTTGGTGAACATTTCTGGTCAGAGATCAGAAGATCAAAATGCTGATCAGAATGCAGACAGTAAAGGCCAGTCTCATGAGATTTCAGATGGTAATGAGAACTGCCCTGGAAACTAAACTAGAGGCCATGTGAGTTTCACTCTTGCAAAATGTTTTTCTACATTTTGTTGGTGCTCTAAAACTTTGTGTAAGGCTTAATTTAAAGAATGTAGATTAATTGACCTGGCCGTGGAAATTTCAAAGGAGCCCAAAATTTAGGGTGGTCATAGTACTGCTGGCTGATTTTAGTGAGATCTGTAGTTAGGAGGAAGAGCAAATGTATAAAATTTATAGTTGCATCAGAAAGGAAGCCCTTGCAAACTTGAGGCCATGGAGATCATGGGTACTAGAAAGATTATTACTGAAGAGAAGCCAGGTACTCTTGCATCAGGACAACTGAAGGCTGGCTTGAAGGCATTACAGAAATCAGGAAGACCCCAAATATCACAATCTCAGTGTAGGGAACTATAAACATTCCATTTGAGAAGAGAGACACTAGTCTCTCTGCTCAAAAAGTGCTTTCTAGGGAATTGGTTCTCAGGGATTTTGGCACTCAGAGGCCACTGCAGTCATGCTCTAAGGGATCCAGACTACTGATTTAGCTAGTGGATGACCTTGGTGTCATCCATATGGTCCTGGTATCTCAGGCATGCATAATGCAAGAATTGTGGGGTCATGGAGGCTTCCACCCAGTTTTTGGAGCAAGGCCTGGGAGGCCAGGCAGCATGCCCATGAGAAGGCAACTGTAAGAGTAAAGCCGAAGGTACAGTAGAGTGACCACAAAGTTGGAGATACCAGGAATGTGGAATATCTGCTGAGGAAAACTGTAGGTAGCTAGCAGAATCTATCCAAGTTCGTAATCATGTGAGATTGCCCAAGCCATTTGGAGGTGAAAGTTCACCACCATCTGCCCTGGGTGCAGGTCATGGAACAATAGAATTTAATGTTTGCCCTGCAAGGTTTGTCTCACTTTGGTCCAAATTCATTTTATCCCCCTATACTTCCATTTTTGAATGGGAATGTTTACTATGTATTTTGGAAATATTTATTTATATGAGCACATTTGGTTCTTGAATATTCCTCAAAAGTTTCATGTGTTCGGAAGTAGGACCTTTTCAGAGGTGGTACCTGTTTGGAAGAGATGGATTCCTGGAGACATGAACCAGAGGGATATATATATATTTTTTTTTTTCCTGGTACTTCCCTTCTCTCTTTCTACTGCCTGCCCTCCACACAGTGAACAATTTTCCTCCATTGGCAATCTGCCATACTGTTTCTGTCTTGAACCTAGCCAACCATGGACTGAATCTACTGAAACAGTGAGCCAAAATAAATGTTTCCTCCTTTAAGTTTTAAGTGGTAGATATTTTTTCCCAGGAATGGGAAAGTGGCTAACACATTTCATTTACTTTTTCTAGGTCATCCTATCAATAAGTAGAAGTCATTTAGTCAGTATTGTCAACTCTAACAGCATAACTACCACCATATAGTAATAATGAGTAATACCTTCACTTTCCAGATCTTTGCACATTATTCTGATGAATAAATACATTAGAGAACTCTGTAGACTCAAGATTTGGGGATTTAGCTCAAGTGGTAGAATGCTTGTCTATCTAGCACAAAGCCCTGAGTTTGAACTTCAGCACCTCAAAATACATAAATAAAAATAAAAATGAATGCTAGAAATATGACAAGACATAGTATTCAGAAAAATATCCATTATTTATCACGATCAGATATTATTCTTCCTAAAAGATTTATAAGGTTCACTTTTGTTTTTTGGGTGTAGTACTCGAGATTTAAACCAAGGGCTTCATTTTGAACCATATCCCCAGGCCTTTAATTTTATTTATTTATTTATGTATTTATTTTAATTTTATTTATTTTTTAAAGACAGGGTCACCCTAAATTTTGAAGTTGTCTAGGTTGAGCTCGAACTTGCCAACCTCCTGCCTCAACTCCTGTAGTGCTTGGCTTATAGGTGTGTGCCACCATGCTGGCATAGGGTTTATATTGTTATGATAACATGACAGATAAGAAACCTAAAATCTAAAAAGATCAGAAGACCTCTTAAGGGCATCTCACACAGCTAGTAAATAGCGGACTGTGGCTTTAAAACAATGTGTTTGTTACCAAGTAGATTTTAATTACTGTACTAAACTGCCTCTTCAATTACTTATATTTGTGGTCTCATTGTGAATATATTTTGTTGCTGTGTTACTATGTAACATACAAATATATTTAGAATATCATTATGTAAACTTACTGATTGGGTTATAGGTGACTGTTCTAATAGTGTATATTACTGACTTTACATTTGAAAAACCTGGGATACTGTAATTTCACCAACTATGCAGACATTTTACAAGTAAAAAAATAATATCTTTTAATCTTTATTAAGCATAACTGTTCAAGTAGATGACAACCTGACACATCTGTATCATTTCAGAATTGGCAATTGGTATGTTTACACTCAACTTATTTTATACTTTAACTTATTTCTAAATCATAACCCTTAGGCAGAATTTTAATATTCTTTTCTGCAAAGTCTGTGTTCTATATCTAGGCAGAATTATGGGCCCAAGTGGTACACCTAAAATCATTACATTTTTTTTGTCTTTTTTTTTTGTCATGTAATATGTAAAGCAAGTAAAAAACACATACTGATGTAAGATAAAGGCTAGCTGCATTATTTCAACCCACTGATTGAATTCTATCAATCAACTTACCCTTTGGTGTGAGAAGAGAAATGAAAGTTTTATATAGATGAAAATAAGGCTTATGAAAAATTAAAGTAAAAAGCTTAATCTAGAAAAGAAATATATTTCTAAAATTGGGAAATATGAACTAGGCAAAGTGAACAGTATTTGATAAAGCCTGTCTAGACATTGGTATCTTGTGTATAAATATTGAATAATAAAACTGAAATGAATAATGTTATGATAAGATCAGGTAAATTCATGAAAATATAAATCAACAGGAGAGAACAGAGATTTTATGGCACTGTCATTTTAGGAATTGAATACAAATATGGGCCATACCTGAATTTGCAAACTTTCTAATCAGTTGATCATTTTATCATGTCTGTTATGGAAATCATTTTTTTAGTCTACTTTTATTGTAGATTTTAGAAACTACCTGCGTCACTTCTTTTTCTTGATAAAAGGTGCCTTTTATCAAAAAGTACACATACTTACTATGAAAACAGAGAATATGTTGTGACACACACCATAGGAATAAAATCTACTAGATCGATATGATAGTCAAATGTTAACATTTTTCGTCCTATGACAAGTATTAATCATTATCCGAAATACAACTGCACCTTGTGCTGATTTTAGTGATTTTTTTTTTTTTTGCTTATTAGTTTTTAGCAGAGTCTGTTATATGTGTTTCACAGTGAAAGCAGAGAGAAATATTAGGGGCAGTAAATGTCACACTCAGAAATCTACAATATGAGAGACTACTGACTGTCATCTCATATTAGCTGTCTTATGCACTTACACAAGATAAAATAATTGACCATGTAGTACCTGTTAGTTTGCTCTCATTTCATCACAGTCCTGCTCCTTGGGACTGTTTGGTTGTTTTGAGGAATTTAAGAACTATGCATGTATCTCTCCTGAAATGCATTCAAAATTTGGAAAAGTAACACGAAATGTCCAAAAGTGACTACATTACCAATGTCTCTAAAAACACCTACAGTCATGATTTTTCTTCACTCACAATGATTCACACTTGCTCACTTGGGTGTTTACTGTTGATCTCTCTTGAAGCACATATCACTAGTGGTGAAGAAACAAGGGACTCAGAGCTACAAACATACATGCACAGAAAAATGAATTTCTTAGAGCTGCTAGTTTTCCATTAGTAAAGTTTCTAGTTTGCCTTGAGACATTAAATTTACCTTCATAAATTTTTGAAAAAAATAATCATTTCGTTTATTGTAAAATAATGTTTTCTATTATTGAAAATATCTTTTCAATTTCAAAGCATTGTTAACTTTAAATGTACTATTTATACAAAATCAGGGCTAGTGCAATCTAAAAATTAGCACTTCTTACAGTATGGTAACCTCAATTATGAGTATCAGTTTTTCCTCAGAGTTTATTAGGGATTCACAATCCTGGGCACCAATACAGAATTTCTGAAAAAAAAAAAACCTACATTTTAACAAGGTCCCTGGGTGATTTTCTCTATACCATTTTAAATCCCAATAAATAAGTTCTCAACTTGTGTTGCTCCCTGGAGTAAACGTTCAGTGATATCTTTGACCAGAATGCCTTTATTAATCCTTTCATATAGTGAGTTCTTCTTGTCCCTGCCACTTACAATTGAAATTTTAATTTATTGATCTCTATCATTTGATTTTCTCCTCAGTACACTATCAGAACTAGGATGAAGTTGAGTCTGCATTGGCTTAGTATGGTCTACCGTGTACAATGTGTTGCATATCCTGTTTAAATGAGTATCAGAAAGTATTTGACAAATACATGAGTGAATAAAGCTTGCTTGGCAGTTGAAAAAAAATGTCTGTTTACTACCATGTAATTTCCAGTTTTAAGAAAACAACTTTCAAGTTAAATTGCTATCATTTTCATATCATAAACACAAAACATTTACTGAAATACTAATGTAAGAAAAGATTTGCACTGTAAGTTTATGTCACACATAAATGCATTGTGGTCTTTGATTTGGTGGCCAATATATGCATGGAGCTGTCAATATTTTCACATGTAAAAATAAATGATAACTCACGGTTTGCATATATTTAGAGGAAAAGAAGTAAATCACATCATCATTAAGAGGACAGCTTTTACCTAGGCTCCGAACCAACACACCAAATCAGTTAGAAATTCAGTTTTCATTGAGGACTATTTTCAGACAAGTTTTATAAGTCAGTCAAATAGGTCCAATACTTGTCCTTTATAATGCTGTCATTTAATTTTTATAATTTGTGACATAACAAATGAATTACTTTTTATTATACCAAGGACAGACTAAATTGTTCTGGAAGGCAATTAATTGTGAGTAATCAAATCCTTAAGACCAATTTTTTGATATTTTCCCTAGTACCAAAAGTCCATTGCCAGGAGGAAATTTACATTAAGTTTTAGGGTAATTTTTAGAATTATGTCGTGTGTTTCTAATATGCCTTCCTTGACAAGCCTTGATTCCCCCAAATACAAAAAAAAAAAACAAAACAAAACACAACTATATAATCATTTGCATGATCAAGTCACTTAATCTTTTTAAATTTTTAAAACTTGTTTCTTATATACACATTTTGTCAAGACATCTACAATTTAAAGAATTTTTTATTTTAATGTTACAAAGTGTGTAGTAGAAATTTTTTTTTTTTTTTTTGTGCTGGGGATTGAACTCAGGCCCTTCCTTGTGCTTGCAAGGCAAGCCCTTTAACCACTGAGCTAAATCCGCAGCAAGAAGAACTATTCTTGACATGTATTAATCAGCACCCTCCACTCACTCATCTGTCAAAGAATTTTTGCAGAATGGATAAGTACGTGCCTCCCCTCTAAGAAAACTGAGCTAAGTGTTTTCTTCCTTCTCTCTTCTCAGGCTGTAAGTGTTCTCGCATGTGAGTGTAAAATTAAGAATAGATAATGGAAGTCAGTCCAGTGTAAGAATTGGCCAGAGACTGATGTCAAGAAAGATAAGAGAAGAAATTAGAGAAAGCTATCAAGTTAGCCTCTTTTGGATATTTTGCTTCAAGAGGATTGAGTGGATTCAGTGGAACCTTACACTCATTGGTAAAAATCTTCTGTTAGTCGTTCTAGATTTGAATCATAGAGTTATGAAGCCCCCTTTTACTAGGTTGTATATATTTTGAACTCCTATATGAAGAAGGAACCATGTGGGTTTCCCTGTCCCTTCTACATGGTTATTACCTTGGAGAAATAGGTATATAAAAAGAATAGTTTGAATTGAAAGGTGTAGCAGACAATACCTTTTGTTACTGCTGCTGTGTGTGTGTTTATGTATATATTACTTAACACATATTGTACAAATTTATTTTGTTCTTGTAAGTGCCATGTCAGTTACATACATGCATATGTTTTGTATTGTTCATCTCCATCTTTCTTATTTTTTTCCCTTTCTCTACTTTTCTTCCTTGCCCTGGGAAGGACTGGGAAGGATGTCCGTGATAATCTCTCCTCTACTTTCAGGTGGTCTTAAAAATTTATTTTGGTTTTCACATATGAGAGAGAATATTTTATACTGTGCTTCTTTGTCTTGATTGTTTAACCTAATATGATGCCCTCTAGTTCTATACCTTTTGCTACACATGATTGGATTTCATTTTTCTTTATGGGTGAATAATATTCCATTGTGTATATACCATATGACTTTAGCCATTCATCTATTATTGGGTATTGAAGCTGATTCCATACCTTAGCAACTGTGAATAGTATTGCAATAAACACGGGCAAGTAGTTATATATTTTAGTATGATGACTTCATTTCCATTGCATATAGATCCAAGAGTAGGATACCCAGATCGCACTGTAATTCTGTTTCTTTTTCCCTGCAACCTCGGTACTATTTTCTGAAGTAGTTGTGCTAATTTACATTCCCACCAACAATTTATAAGGGTTTCTTTTTCTTCACATTCTCACCAGCATTTTTATTTTTTTATCAAGTACTTGTTTATTGTTTTGATGGCAGCATTCTGAGGTGACATGGTATGCCAATGTAATTTTGATTCACATTTCTCTGACGGCTAGGGATATTGAGGATTTTTTCATGTATTTGTTGGGCTTTATATTTGAAGATGACTTCTTGGGACTGAGCAGACCTCTTTTTCTTTTATTTCTATATCCTCCTCTTGTCTCTTCTCAGAGCTTCATGCCATAGCCAGTGTTTTGAAGATTTCACAACTTTACTTTAGGAAGACTTAGTTGTACTCTTACCTCTACCTTTCTAAAGTGTATGTAATGAGCCTAAAAAAAAATCAATAAATAAAGAGGACCTGGTATGCAGCCCAGGGGTAGAACACTTGCCCGGCATGTGCAAGGCCTCGGGGTCCATCCTCAACATTGCCAAGAAAGGCAGTGGGTGTGTGTGTGGAGGGGGTTCCTTTCCAACCTCATACGAATTTCAGGATGATCTCAATTTCCTCAGAGTTTTCTACTTGGTTCATTTTAATAATTTCTGTCTTTTAAAATATTCTTTGATGAAAATTAACTATGATGAATGCGATCACTATATAATGTACCAATACATATTCTTGGTAAATAAATAAATAAATGAATGAGATAATGTATGTAAGGAGAAAAAAATTCCTTCACAAGGTGAATTTTCATAAGTTAGAAAAATAAAATCATTAATATAAAAATAAATATTCTTTGATGATGAATTATTTAATAGATTTTATTACCTTTTATCAATTCTGTTTTTACTTTTTAAATTGTGGTAATATATATTTAAAGTAAAATTTTAATTTTAGTGAATCTTAAGAATCAATTGAGTGACATTTAGTATACATTTTTATCCAACCATCACCTTCTATCTCCAAAAGGTGTTTATCTTCCTCAGCTAAAACTCCATGCCAATTAAATAATAAAGCTCCTTTTTCACCTCTGTCTTCTCATTTGCAACCAGTAGACTACTTTGTCTGTCACTTTGGATGCTCCAAATAACTTACAAAAATGGAATTATATAATGCTTGTCCTTTGTCAGTGGCCTGTTTCTTTTAGTGTAATATCTTCAGGGTCACTCTGTGGTGTAGCATGTATTAGAATTTCCTTAATTTTTAATGCTTCATAATGTTCCATATAATAGATGGATAATACATAGACAGATAGAGAGATTTATTCATTTCACAGTTTCACCTTTTGTTTATCTTTTCTTATATCTGTGGATGTATTTGGACTGGTTTCTTCTTTTGGCTATTTTGATTTTATTACTCTGAACATGATTGTACAAATACCTCCTTGAGACCCTGCTGTCAATTCTTGTGCATGTAATCCAGAAGTGGAATTATAGATAACATAGTACTTCGATGTTCTACTTGTTATTTTAATACTACTGGGGATTGAACCCAGAAAGTGCTGAGCTATGTCCCTAACTCTTTTTACTTTTTAAATTTTGAGACAGAGTCTTGCCACTGTGCCCAGGGTGGAGTTAAATTTACAATCCTCCTACATGAACTTCCCATATATTCAGGATTATAATAATGTGCCACCACACCTGGCTTCCATATTCAATTTTTTATGGAGCCACCATGCTGTTTTCCATCATCGATATACCATTCTGTATTTCCATTAGCAATCGAAAAATGCTTCAATTTCTCTAAATCCTCATTAAGACCTATTTTCTCATTTTCTTTCTTTATTTGGTAAGAATCATCCTAAAGAATATACAATAGTATCTTTTTTGTAGTTAAATTTCTTTAATGATTATTAACATTGATTATCTTTATATATGATTATTGTTAGTTTATATATTTATGGAAAAATGTCAAGTTTTTCCCCATTTTTAATCATTGTATTCTTCTTTTTGGCTTGGGAAAATTATCTATTCTAGATATAATCTTTAATGAATTATATGATTTGCAAATATCTTTCCATTCTTTATATAGCATTTTATTCTCATGTTATGTGATATAAACAAGTTTAATTTTTGCTAAGATTCAATTTATTTTTGTTGTTTCCTGTGTCGCCATTGTTGTATTCCTTTATTTCAGCATATTTAGTTTTTAAAATATATCTATAATGGCAGATTTGAAACTGCTTAATTTTTACATCTAGGCTGCTTTGAAATACAGTACTGATACATGCTTTATTTTCCTTTGTGTATGCCAAAAGATGTAACAAACTCCACTTTGGGGGGGCAAAAATTTTAGTTTTGCATATCTCCTAAACTGAATTTTTTGTTCCTCCAAAATGGGGTTTCTGTTTGCCTGTTCGATTGTTGATTACCTACACTGTACTTTTTAAGTAACATTGTTTGCCTCACATTGTGTGTGTTCTTTGAGCAGAATCTAGAAAGTTGAGCATACACACAATCACTTCAGGGTAGCTGTCATGTTAGCAGGGATAGCTTTGGTAGTTTCTTTCCCTGACCACTTTCTTAAATTGCGTGTCTTTGTTAGTATCACACCAACAGATATATTGAACTAATAGTAACCAGAGTGCTGAATTCTTTTTTAAATGTCCTTGCCATAATCTGAGTTTTAACTTATTTGATGGAGTTACATCTTGCCTTAATTGATTACCATCAATGTAGCAATTTTTTTTCTGCTTTGTTTTGTTTTTGCTATATTGGTGATTGAACCCAAGGCCTTTACACTGAGCTACTTTTATTTCTTCTATTTTGAGACCATTGCCATTAAGTTGCCCAGAACGGGTTTGAATTTATGACCTTCCTCACTCAACCTCCCACAGTGTTGAAGTTATAGGCTTTGAAATAATTTTTTTTTAATTTTACTTGATTGATTGATTGCCATGCTGGGTATTGAACCCGGGGCCTCATGCATGTTAGGCAGTTGTGTCATCACTTAGCTACACACCAATCCCGAAATATAATTTCTGAGATTGTTCTTGAGTTTTCCTATCCGTATATTACAAATAATCCATTTCCTTGAAGTCAGTGATCAAGCTCTCTGTTATTTAAGCCTGCCTTTTCTCCTAGTTAAAACATCTGCATCATTTCTTTGGAGATAGAGCACAGGGTTTCTCAGAGTGACACCTTTGCTTTACTAGGCTGCAAGTAATTGCCCTTGGTCTTGGCTGGCCAACCTTGCTATGCAATCTCTGCCTTGTAAGTATTCTGTAGGACAGCATTTAGATCCTAGATCCTATTATCTGTGGTCAGTTCCTGTTGCAAACTTTGTATCCTGTAGTGTAATTCTCTGGCTTTCATTTTGGCACCTCTGTGTTTTTCTGCATCTGTTGTTCTCCAGGTCAGAATTGTGTAGTTCAGTCTCATGAGAGAGTACATCTTTAGAGTTTTGTTTTCATTTTACAATGCTTACTGGGGAGAATCTAGGAAGTCTCGCTTTTCCTCTCAACTGTTTACCATTTTATACATTTCTCCTCTAATCCACTTGCTTTTATTCCATTTTCACACTATTAAGCAATTTCTATTTCTGCGTCATTCCAGGATTCCAGTTTTGCATGAATTTACTTCTTTGTTCCCCTCTAAGTGCTTCTCTCTTATGTTGTGCTACTTCACTGAGTGCCATTTACATCATGGTTTATTTTAATAGTGTCCTTTGGAGCTGTGCAGTACACAGTCTATGTTGGTGGAATGCAGCAGCACTTATTATCATCCATCTTACTATTCTCTTCCACCTCTAACTTGGATTTTACTTCCAAAAAAAAAAAAAAGATTTTACTTCCTTACTAATTCACAGAGCTAAGTAGGTAAGTTTGTCAACATCACATTTACTAATTTCCTTTTTACCTCTTAATTTCACTTTCTTTTGTCTGCTCTAGGTTCTTTTCCTCATCTCTTTATAATCATATGTTTTGCTTTTGTTGTTTTTATTACAATTCCCTAGTGTTTTGGTAAAATGCATAGGTAAGAAGGTATGTATAATAGCTTTTTAAAAAATAGTTACTGAGCACCTTTCTACATAGTATATGCCAGGCAATGTATTGAATATATAGGTACCTTCACAATTTTTTATGACTTTCAATGGTTGGATCTCAATGGTTAGGGATTTAAAAAAGAATAATGTGTGCCCTTTGTAGGGAAAAATTACTTTCATGTTCATGTTCTGGATAAATTTATTTACAAGCAACTCAAATTATAGAAATGAAAAACTAGAATGTATGCTAGCAAACTTGAAATCCTTCTACAAAGAGAGGTTACTTTATTCATGCTGTATTCCTTACTCTGATCCAATTTCTGCTGCTAATTCTGTCCCATTTGTGTTTCTCTCACATAAGCTAGGTAATATACTTCTAAAATGTACATGTGTATAATTTGTTTTTGACTATATATTCATCTATTTTTCTTCTAGAAGTAAAAATCTCTCTTATAAAATATATGCAATTTCTACCTGGTTATTTTATTTTTCTCAAGCCCTTTGGCAAACTTACTGACCTTTTCCTTTGCTTTCCTCAAGCATAATTTCTCTCTGATTATAACTGTGTATGTTAAACCAGATTAAGACCTGATTTATGTTTTTGCTTGGTATGATGTGTGACACACAAAGGTTCATGTGCTGGAAGCTTTGTCTTTGGTGTGTCCATGTGGAAACTGATAGAACCTTTAAAGTTGGGGGTCTAACGAGGTCTTTGAGTTAGTGAGGATGCAGAAGGGAAAAGTTGTCTCCCAGAGTGAGTTCTCATGAAAGTAAGTTTTTGTAAAAGTTGGACCCTGATGTCTGAATCTCTCTCAGGTTTCCTGTTTTGAAATATGACCCCCTTTTCCCACACATTTTTCCTATTATTATCTGTCATAAGGTCCTTCCTGTCCAAAGCTGAGCATTGGATGGTGATGTCATGCCAATGTGACCATTAATGGTGACATGTCAACCAGACTGAATTAAGTAATGCCTTGCAGATTAGTGAAGCATTTGGATGTGTCTAGGTGTGTCATAGAGGTATGATCATTGGGTATTATATGTGATGTGATCAAAAACACAGTGACTGCTTAAATTTAAAAATATATGACAGTGAAAGATACATTACCCTTAATCTCTCTCAATATACTTGCCCTCACTTTGAACACTTACCCCAACATTCTTGCAACTTTCTGAAGCAGATCTGGAAGTCCTCTTTGGTGAGTGTCTTCTGATTTGCTGTTGTGGCTACCTTGATGCCTGAGTTGATTCAAAATATTTACTGTTCATGGTCATTTTGACTTTGGAGACAAGCCAGTGACTGACTCTGATGAATAAGATGGATGAGGTGGATGAGGACAGACTCTAATGTTTTATTTGAAAGAAACTGTGATAAGCATTTGATCAGTTAATGGTGATCATAAAATTCAGTGACTGTTTAAATTTAAACATTTATTGAAGGCTACATTTACATTAAAATACTTAAAATAACCCCATCACTTCAAACACCCTTATTCCACCCTTGGCAATGTGTCTTTTTGTGTAATAAGTTATTTTAAATCTAAACATTCACCATATCTTTCATTCATTTCTTCCATATGGTCCCTGGCCTCTTCCTCTCTGGCACTATTCCCCCCCCTCTGGTTAGGGTTAGGATTAGTGTTAGTGTGGCACAAGGACATCGCAGAGGAGAAACAGTTCATGATGGGCAGAAGGCAGCAAAGCAGCAAACAGTGAGGAATCAGCAGCAGGTTTGCATTCTTTCTGTCCCTTTATATCCACCCAGGCTACCTGCAATTTCAGTGGTGCCACCAACACCCAGGGTAGGCCCTCCCATTTTCCATACCCAGAACTATGCTGAGCCAATCAGAGACATAATTTAGTAATCACAGCCCTAATCCCATTAGCACACACTTAATCTCAGCATCACACACCCTAGATCCAGCCACCTCTGAAAAGCCTCATTTATGACCACATGAAGCCTTGAGGGGATATCTAGACACAAGTGATAACACATAAAAATAAAACTACCTAATATAGACATATATTATATTTGTGAATTAGGGGGCTCAGTAGTGTTAAGATGCCATTCTTCTCCAGTCTATATATTCAACATAACTGTAACTAAATTCCCAGTCAAATTTTATAAAACTAACAAACTGATTTGAACATTTATGTAGAAATATAATGGATTTAAAATATCATGTTCTTGGGTAGGGGAAGAGCAAAGCAGGACAATATAAAAACTTACTGTCTTCAAAATTATGTGATATACTAGAAAGGACAGACAGGTAGATAAATAAAACATGAGTACAAAAACATACCCACCAATATTTGATCAACTCACTTTTGACAGAGATGCGAGGTAATTCAGTGGAGAAAGGTCAATCTACAATGAACCATTGTGCAGCAGAGAGCAAAGACTCGGATGGAGTGTGAGATGAAGGCAGAGATGCAGATTCTCTGGGATCCAACTCAGGACTGGAACAAGTTTATTTCCTACAGAGTTGATTTTATAGGGTAGGAGTACGTGTGTGTGGTACCTGCTCAAAAAACTGCCTACGTGATTAACGTCACTAATTCAGTTTATGTTTAACCACAGCTACTAGCCTACTTTTTTGTTCCTGGATAGTTTATTTACCCCGGAGCCCTAGTCCTCCTGGGCATGTCAACCTCATGGTCCTCGGCTCTTCCACAACCATTCCTCCATCAAAGTTCTCCAGGAACAAATTAATCCTTACCAAAGGAGCTGTTAATTCTTAGCAAAGGAGCTACACACCATCCGTACTCTCACAAACCTTTTCAACAAACCTTCATGATAAATTTAACAGTTTTTATGAAAAATGAACCTTGATTTATAGCTCCTTCCATATATAGAAATTAACTCAAAATTGACCAAGAATTTAAAGATATAAAATTTCTAGAATAGATTTAGGCTAAACTTGTTTCAGCAAGGACTTCTTAAATATGACCCCAAAAGCAGGATTCATAAAAGAAAATGTGAGGTTAGACTTACTAAGTTTAAGAATTTTTTACATTATTTGATAAACTTTGTGTTAGTCATGACAAAATAACTGAGAAAATTAGTTTACAAGAAGGAAAACTTTGTTGTACAGTTTTATGGGCTTCAGTCTGTTATTGCTTCCATTGCCATGACTGTGAAAAGCACAATGAAGAGGGCATGGTGGTTCAGAGCTGTGCCTGTAGCGGCGGCATAGGTAAGAGGAAGGAAGGGCCACAGACAAAGCATACCCTCAAGTGCACAGGCCTAGTGACCCATTTCCTCTACATAGGCCCTATTTTCTGAGGTTTCCACCACTCCCCAGTTATCCTATCACATTAAGAATTCATAAATGAATTTAATCCTCTGATGAGTCTCTTAATATCCCATCAATTCCCCTAAACCCCACCTCTGAATATTGCTACACTGGGGGAGAAGCCTTCAACAGGTGAGTCTGAGTGACATTATAGATCTAAACCATAATAAACACTATAAGAGACTACAAAGAGAATTGATAGGTTCGGAGAAAATATATATATATGTATGTGTTTGTGTGCATACATACAGATGCATATTTTTTCTCGATAATCATTAATAAGGAAACACCTTAATAAAACCGGGCATAATATTGAAGGGAAGTTTACCACAGATATCATATATGATTGGCAAAGAAGCATGTGAGAAATGTTCAACATCATTAGTCAGTAGGAAATGCAAATTAAAATGACAATAGTACAATAAGTATCATTACACACCTTTTAAAGTAGCTGAGAAAACCAAAAGCTAATATGGCACTGGGGAGAAGAGAGCTTACTCGGATAACATAAATTTGTGGTGGGAAAGCAAAAACGTGCAGCCAGTTGGAAACAGTAATTTCTTATGAAGTGAAACAGTCACTTACATATTGTCCAGTGTTATGGCTTGTATCTAGATGTCCCCCCACAAAGCCTCATATGCTCATAGCTGAGGTTTTTTGGAGCTGGCTGGATCTAGGGAGTGTGCTACGAGGATTAAGGGTGTGTAGTACTAAATTATCCCACTGATTGGTATTAGTACATTTCTGGTTGTGCAGAATGGATTTACTAAAAACAGAAGCCCCACTCTGGGTGTGAGTGGCACCACCCGAAAGGCTTGTAGTCTGGATGGAATAAAAGGGCATGGCAGGCTGGCAGCTGGCAGGTGCTATTTCCTTCCTGCCTTACAATGGACTGTTTCTTCTCTGCCGTGACTCTGTGCCATGCCACCCTGCCTTGGAGCCAGCTGCCTGTGGACTGAAACCTCTACAAATTGTGAACCAAAATAAACCTTTTGTCCTTTAACTTTGAGTGTGAGGTACTTTGTCCTCTCAAAGAGAAAAGTAACTAAGACACCAAGCAATCTTAGATATATCCAAATAAAATGATAAACTATATTTACACAAAACTAATATGTAAGTGGTTATATCACCTTTATCCACAATAATCCTGATTTGTAAATAAGTGTCCATCAATTGTGAAATGAATAAATAAACTAAGATACATTCATACAATGTGATACTACTCTGCTAAAAAATAGAATTACTGATATTAACAAAATATAGATGAATCTCAGATTCACTATTTTACGTAAAATGACCCAGTCCAAAAATACCGCATACTAGATGAATCCATTTAGATGACATGTTGGAAAAGTAAAAACTACTCAGATAGAAAACAGACCAGTGATTACTAAAAGTAGCAGCAGAGAAACACCACGGCTGAGGCGCACAATGAGGATATTTTAGGATAACAATTCTGCATCTTAATGATGATATTAGTTAAACATAATGCATATACTTTTGAGAAGTATATGCATTTGTCAAAAATTGTAGGACTATATTAAAAGGGTGCATTTTACTATCTTTATATTATATCATAAAATGAATATGAACAAACATTTTAAAAATTGCTTAATACTGCTTAATACAATAGCACCCTGGGAATTTGAGGCCCAGGCAGTAGTCTAGCACTCGAAAAAGGATTCTGAAATAATCCACTTTACCCAGTTATAGGCAGCACCCTAATCTCTGTGAGTCAGCTCACATTGCTGCTTACTAGGCCAAGGAAACAGCGATGAGAGGATGAATGGTGCAGCACAAATTATCACCACTCTAAATATGTCAAGCATGTACCTGCTGACAAGAAGGACTGTCCGGTGTGGCAAGTATCTGCATCAGCTTTGCAATCTCCGAGTACCCAAAGTGAGTGACATAGTTATTTTTTGACATGCTACATAAGAAAAGAATATTTTTCTCATCACTGTTATAATACTTACTATTTAAAAGGCATTATTATACATGCTGAGTGCAAGGAGTAATTTATTACTAAAATTAAGGATGAAACATTATCTCATTATGTAAGATAATGTCTCACATATCTTATGTATTTGGCAAGGTGCCTATACTATATTTTATCTTCAAAGACTTCCTAAATTTTATATTTCTCCCAGGGAAAAAACACATAACCTGAAGTGTGCAAATAGAAGAGCCCAGCTGTGTTCTCAACTGTCCCACTAAGTCTAGTACACAATCGATGTGAATTTTTTGATCATAAGTCTAAAAGAAGCAACATAACCTATGCAAAATGGCAATCAGTAGTTCTTTCACTTAGAGCTATTTCTATAAACAAGGAAAGAAAACTTCTAACAGTAATAATTAGCAATTGTTGGAATCTGGTTTGAATCTGTTTCTACTTGATTTTCTCTGTTAGCCTCTTTTTACTCTGAGGCAGGTCAACACAATTTATTAGTATGTGTTTCCTAAATAACATAAATGCACACGTTTGTAGAAATGCATCCTAAATCATGATGATGTTATGAAGCACAACAATCCTTGAAGACTATGCAGATTAGCATAAGTATTTGCTGAAAATTGCTGGCCTACATTGTTAATTGCTCATAGTTATGTAGAAAATTAAATGAGGATGTATGTTTCTTCAAAGAGCAATATTCACATTTTAGAAACAGTGCTAAAATAAAAAAAAAATTATTTTCTATGGTATTTATTTAGGTTAGTGACATTGCATTCAAGCGAAGAGTTCAGAACTTAACAGTAACACCGAAAGTCTTCTCCAGATGTACCAACCCTATGTTGGCAAAGCTAAAACTGAATTCTGTAATGGTCAACAATAAAAGAATAAAAGAGAAAACCATTCTATGAACAAAGCACCAAAGTTCTTAGAGTATTTAAATTATGAAAAAAACATATTAACTGCGTTAGTCAGGTTTCTGGTGCTGTGACAAAGTACCTGAGATACACAGCTTAAAAAGAGGCAACCTCTAGTCTGGCTCAGGGTTTCAGAGATTTCAGACCAGGGTCATCAGTTCCCTTGCTTTTTTGGCCTGCTGCGAGTCAGAAACAACGTGATGGATGAGTGTGGTGGAGAAAGACTGCTTATTTTGTGCTGGTCAGAAGCCAAGCAAGAACATGAGGGTGGGAGAGAACATGGCTGGGTACCTGAGGTGGATCCCAAAGTCCTGTCCCCCCATCCACTTCTTGCTGGTAGGCCCCACCTCTGTTTCCATCATCTACCTCAATTGATCAGTCCTCTGGTGAAGCTAACTCCCTCACAATCCAGTCACCTTCCAGTCATTGTCTGAACTCATGAACCTTTGGTAGAATAATGGACTCTAAACCTGAAAATTAGCAACACAGATTTGGTTTTACCTAACTGGTGGTTTTACCTAACTAGTGGTTCATTTTAAAATATAAAATGAAAATGAAAAGAATAATGTTAGTAAAAATAATTACTATGTATCAGGCAATATTTTAAGATATTTTATCACTTACTTTATTAAGCCTGTTAAGGTAGTTTCTGTTGGGGGGAAACATGTATCTCTATAGTTATTTGCCCATCATCATGAAATTATGTAATAAATTAACCTGATACCTGAGAGGTTCAATACCAAAAAAATCCAAATTTTCACTGATAGCACAGTTATTTATCCCCTCAATTCTATAATAGTCCATTTTCACTATTTCATAGACAGAATGGGTTGTAAAACAAGAAATTATTTTGGTTCATGGTTCTGAATTCTGAGGTTTAAAAGACCATTTCTGGTGATGGTCATATTGCTGGCAGTTATGAGGTGACATAGCATATCACATGGCAAGGGACCGGGATTGTGTATGTGTTTTTCTTCGGGTTTTCTATCTCTCTTTCCTTATGAAACTATTAAAATTTATTCATCGTCTATACCCATGTGCCTTTAGCTATTCAACTAAGATTCTATCCTCTTAATATCTTAAAATGGGGGTTAAATTTCAACATATGAAGTCTTAGAGGACACTCTGTAATCAAATCTAGATCATAGCAGTTCCCGTGTCCTGTCAGTGTTGATTTTTAAGACCTTTGCCATCCCAAGATCCTGGGGATTGTCTGCTGGATCTCCTGTACCCAGATGGCTAACAAGTGAACAGAGAAGAGAAAATTGTCAGAAATCTTTAGGAGTCAAGTCAAGAAGTGGCACATTCCAATTCTACCTGCAATACATTAACTAGAAGCCATATATTTGCTTCTCACCTAACAGCAAGCCAACTTGAAAAATACCAGCTTTTTATTTGCTTAGGAAAATGAAGCTAGATTGATAAATATTTAACTCTTTTCTCCCACTCTCATGGCCTGGTGTTTCTAAAACCAGCATTAGAGTTAAAGATATTCTTGCTCCACAATTTACAGTCTTAACATAATAATTTAACATCACTCAGAAAAGAAGGTAAATGGTGAAAGAAATCTCAGATTCTGTATGAATTAATTTTCTATCTTTTTGTCTCCATCTTACTATTTATTAGTAATACAAATTCAAAAATCTATTTGATTCTATTACTAAGTCAAATAATATTTTAAAAACTTGGATGTATCAGAGCTACGCACTACATGTAAATTAACTTGCATTTAATGAGGTATCCTTACCTTTGACAATATTCTCCTTTACAGTTTTGATAAAGACAAAAAGATTCATTAAAAGAGAACAAAGTGGGTCTGGTTAGAGGAATCTTCATCAGTTCAATTAGATTTAATACCTGTAATAATAACTTTTTGCCTTTAATCACAGACAGTTATATTTTGTCATAATATTGAAGAAAACAGATTGAATACCATGTTTACACATCTGCGTTCTCACTTGGATACTCCATATCCTCAGGCATTAGTAGTCTTCCCACTGCAGTCTAAGATCTAAACCTATGTTACTATTACACGAACCAATGATTCTGCTTCATGAAAGGCACACTGTGAAAACTAATGATCAAGTACCAAATTTTCTATTGTACTCAAATAAGCTTTCTAAGAACATTAATCTGATGTACTGTTAATTATGTACATAATCATTACAGTGTTGCATGTAATTAAGCATAAATGCTAAGCAATTCAAATAGATAACTTTACAATAATTATTACTGCTTTCACGGTCAAACCAGACTTTGAATTTCAGTTTTCATGCTGTTAGTTCTTTATAATTCTTCATGATCTGTTAGCAGAATCAATATTTACCATTCTTACATAATATCATATACTGTTTAATCATTTCCCTGTTATCTCTAGGTACATACACTAATCCTCACACAGGATAAATCCAATAAAGCAAAAGCTTGGTCGTCCTTGTCTTATTTCTTATTTTCACCTGTCATATTTCTATCTAACACCACAAACCGTGTTTGAGGTCTGGCCTTTCTGATGCACTTTCCCTTTTCTCTTTTCATCTTCAATATGCCATTGCTGCCATCCAAGTTGGCAACTCTTTTCAGTATTTACTCTCTATCTTCCGGGTATTTCAGTATTGGAAAATGTAGAGAGATAAGCCTAGGTGTATTTGGAGTTTCTATTTTGAATTGAGATCGTAAAAAGGAGTAGTTGGGCAGTATGAATTAAGTGGGTAAAAGATGAATTTGAATCATGGAATTAGTATTAATCACTCCCTAAAGTTGGAGACCAAATAAATTAGATTATACCCATGCCTTCATTCGTTTTTATTCTATATATCTATATCTATATAGATATAGATATAGATATATTCTATATATCTTCATCTAAATCTTTCTGTTCCACCTCTTTATGTCATTTAAGTCTGCCCTTGGCACTCCACTGGAGTGATTTCAAAAGCTCTCAATTGATCCTGTTAGGAAACCCAGTACATTTTCTAGGCTTCATCCAGGTTAATTTTCTCCAAAGTATTTAACAGTGATTTTCATGCTTGTGTGTATGGATATTCTATTTAGGTTTAGTGCAACTTCTTAGGTGCTCTATGTAAGTATTTGATTATTTCAGTTTTCTTTTCTCCTGCCTCTTCTGTTTAATGTTCACATGTAGAAGTTCTCTGTTTTTTTTTTTTTTTTTTTAATCTCAAAAATTCCTTTGAAGGGACAACTATATTCATTAGAGTTTAAGTGTGAACTTGTGCTTTTAACTTCCATATATACATCTCTAGTCTAAACTTCTTTTTAGAGATAAACCCAAATTCGCAATTCTCTAGTCATTATGTTACCAGCTATGAAAACTAAATATAGTAAAAAAAAAGAATAAATTTTCCAATTTAATTGATCAGAAATGATTCCCAAATTTAACTCTCATCCAAATTTAAGCTATTATATTGACTTACTGAATACAAAACATATGAAACAATTTTAGAATTATAGTAAACTACTAAATCTAGAATACCAAGCAAAAATAAATAAATAAAATTAATTATTTAATTAACTAAAGGATATTCCATGGCTCTAACCATCCCGATTTTGCAGTGGGGATTAGTCGTTACTAGGAACATAGGCTTTGTAGTTAGATGACCTTGTTTTGAAAGGAAGTGCTGTTATACATTTACTGTATAGTATTGGCTAATTATCAACTACTAGTTTCTTCTTCTGTAAAATATAAGGTTTCACAGAGTTTACATATTTAAAGACCAGGCATATAATATATTTTTAATTTATAGCTATACTTATTAGTGGGAGGGAGCAAATTTAGACAGAAAAAAATATTCCATGTTTTTATTAGCAGTATGATTATTGACCCTATCCATGGTCTTCATAAATTAAATAACTACTATCATTTATATTCCTATATACTTATCATTAACCCAGTATTGAAACCTACAAATTTGGTGTAGTTGATTTACATGCTGTTTTAAATTACATCCAAAAACAAAAACAAAAAAAACTGTTCTAGGTAATTCAACAACAAAGGAATTTAATTAAAACATAAGTGATTATTAGACTAGCAAAAATTAGAAATTGAGGAGTGTGCAACTAGATTTTAAATTAAGATGTAACAGTTTTCTCTCCTTATATCCCAGAAGGAGAGAAAATCATGAGACTCTGCTGAGTTTATGAGTGAAATATAGGCAGACAAGAAAATACATGGTTTCTGCCTTGTAGTCCTTCAACATTAGATGGACAGGAAAAAGAAGAATACTGTAGATGAGACTGTGAAATAGGAGGAAACCAAGAACGGAGTGTATTAGAAGCAGAGAGATGAATATGAACCAGAAAAGTAGTTATCAACTGTGTCAGATGCTGCTGGTAGGCTGAATAATGTCGATTAAGGTGAAGAGCAACGCGCAGTCACTAGAGACTTTTGCATAAACAGAGTCTGAAGAGCACCAGAGATAAAAGTGATGGGTTTGTGGTAGAAATAGAAGAGAAAGAGGGTAAATAGATATTTTATTTTTCTCTTTTTAATTATAAAATGCATTGGAAGAATTAGTCATGTCTAGCAGAGGAAGTGAGGTCCAGGGTTTTTATTTGTAAGTTCAGGAAAAGTAAGAGCATGTTTAGCACTGAAAATTTATTAATACATACTTCAAAAATTTCTTTAAAGTGCTATAGTAAACGTCTTAGGCTTTGTTGGCCATAGAGTCTCTGAAATAGTGTGAAAGTATATAAATAGTAGAAAGTATATAAATGATGTGTCTGAATGTGATCCAGTGAAAATTAATTTATAAAATAATAGACTGGAACATTAGTTTGCTAACCTTGACCTGGTATAAATGGAAAAAAACAATGATGATTAGGAGAGGAGACAGATCACATCTTGAGTGATATACTTGCGTATGTGAGAGGAGATGGGCTGCATGCCAGTAGGCAGTGTGGGAGCTTTGATTATGAATTGAACTAAATTTGAAAAGCAAGGTGAACAAAAATATACATAGGTTGGTAGAAATGGATTGTAAGCCTAGAAAATCTTTTCTGATTGATTCTCAACGAAGTAAGAAGCAAGATCACTATATATGACTGGATATTAAGGAAGTTTGGTGTTTTAAGAAGAAATGATAAATAATCATATGTGAGAGTGGAAAATAATCAAACTAAGGAAATATTGTGAATACTTATAATTACCCAGGGCTCAGTTTGAAATGTTTAGATAGTTTTTACATTGGACTTTTCATTTCATTTTTATTATAATTCATTTCTGAAGGCTAATCTTATGGTAAATAACAATACATGTTGAATATTTTAACTTTAGTCTTCAGAATACTTATTTTTGTCCCTATAGAAAAAGAAAAAAATCAGTGGTATTCTTGCAATGAATTAATAGTCCTATTTTCAAACAATAAAAATATTCTATCCAAATATTTTTCTAGATTAGCAAATCTTATTCCAGTTAGAAATGAGTTTTGCAGTGTATTTGTTCCTGTCACTTTATCTGTTTTATCCATTTATCATATTGAATCTTAATTTGCTCCCAGGATTTACTAACATTTGCTTCAATGATGTATTTATTCTGAAAGAATTCAAATATAATGAAATGTATTATGCCTAGTATTTGTGTAATGTTTTCCACCAATGAAAAATGAATTATTGAAATGGAATATGTTTACTTTATTGCTACAAAAGTTACACATGGATTAGTAAATCAAAGCAAGCTTGGAAAAGAGAGGAAATCAATTGATGTGTCAGATAGAAAAGGCATGAATACTGATATCAACCACCGAGTTGACATTTTTCCTATTGAAATAATTTAATTTACCAGAATTTGAAAGGATTTGTGACTTCGAACATAGTAATAAGCTAAAAAGTAGAGGACCAAACAGACTGACCTTAAATTTTATTAGTAATACTTGTAACAGATACAAACATCATATTTTAAAGGCAACTGGTATTCTTTCTTCTCTAGATCAATCACCAAAACATTCTCTGAGAACAATCAAAACTATGTTGTTAGGGTTATGTATTAAATAAAATATAAATAATATTTAAATTCAAACAATCGACTGTATACAGTTTAACATGGAAACTACATTTTCCCTCTACAGAATTGTTACCCAACTGCCAGCAGTTGAATTGTCAATATAAATGTGCAATGGTCAGAAACAGTACAAGATGTTACTGCGAGGATGGATTTGAAGTAAATGAAGATGGGAGAAGTTGTAAAGGTATGTATGAAATATAATTCTATTTGTGTGAGTTAGCTTTCTATTGCTCTTACAAAACACCTGATCTTATCAACATAGAAGAAGGGAAGGTTTATTTTGGCTCACTGTTTTGGAGGTTTAAATCCCAGGTGGATTGGCACCATTACTCCTGGGCCTGTGGCAAGGCAGGGTATCACTGGCATGAATGCTTGAGAGAGAAAGCCTGCTTGCCTCAGGACACGCAATGGGAGAAAGAGCTAAAGAGATAAAGGTAATCCTCTTGGAAGCTATGCCCTCAATGACCTAAAACCTCCTGTGAGGCCTCACCTCATTAGAGCCACATACTAAGCATCAGTCCTCCAGGGCACGGGCCTTTGGGTGACATTTATTTTCCAAAGTATGGCATTAATCAAAATTTGTACAAGCTTAGCTAATAGAAACTGGCATCTCTAAGCACTTACCATGTTTTACACTCAATATTTATGCCCTTTTTTAAATTCTTCAGATTTTCAAAGTCACATTTACCCCAAAATACAAAGTTATATACGAATTTCTACCAATCAGTTTTCAATATATACTCCAATAATATAAAAAACAAAATAATATAATAATATAAAATTGGATATAATATATATAATAATATAAAAAGGGGAGTTGTTTTAACTATTAACACAGTAAATTTAATTCTTTTAATTACCTAAATGTGTTATATTTCCCATATTGCTGGCATCTACTAGAGAAGTTATTAAATAACTGAACTTGTAATTATTAATCATATATTTTATAATTTTAATATTTTTTTCATTGCTAATTCCATCAGTGCTTATTCTTCTAATACCAATAATAATGAATGCAAATGCACACTCACACACACACACACACACACACACACACACACACACACACACACACACATATATATGATGGTGTGGGTGTCTTTGTTTTAATGACTCCTTCCACCATACTGAAAAACTCTGTTATTTTTCCATTTTATTGACTCCAATTATATATGGTCTAAAACATGTATATATTAGAAGTTATATATACTATTTCATGTGGTACTTCAAAATCCATCTGTATATTTAAATCTATTACAGTATATAAAATATTACATAATTATATGTGACATAGTTATTTATATATATATATATTTTCCTTTATCTCTTTTGTATATATAAAGTTTTATGTATATAAAATCAGGGAATAGCTGTATCGATTGCTCAAACCAGTCAAGAGTATTTCGCAAAGAAATTGTGCTTTGCTGATTATTTCACACCTTTGCTTCAAAATTATCACTCTAACCTTAATGTAGAATCTTTAATTTGAAAGAACCCTTAAGGAAAATGTCGGTGAAAATCTTGATGACAAAAACAACAAAAGTGTGATCCTGAGATGTTAATTGACTTGCTTAAATTCACACATTTTCTCAGTAATAGAGTTGATAGGAAAACTCTGGTCTGCTGAGCTGTCTCCTCTTTATTTCAAAGAGACTCATTGCCTTTTCAGGTGTACTTGTGATTTGAATTTCGGTTTATTGTTTATTTGTTCTGTGTAAAATACAAATGTTGTAGAATTTTTATTATTACTTAACAGGCCCAGAAGTTTCTGTAAGGAGATGAAACTGATATATTTGTGTCACATTGTTTAAAAGTCAGGAGATTGCACATAAAATTTTGGATTTTATGGAAAAATCTGCACAATAGGCCCCACAAAATTCCCAAGGTCAGCCTGGTATAAATAGGGCCATATATAAATGTGTGTCATTGATATACTTGCAATTTATAGTTCAAAATAGCCCTCTCCATTTAGATATATCAGACTTAAGTACCTATCTTCGAAAAAGTATCTTTCTTACTCCTATGCTACAACTTACTCCTAAAGGAATCAAGGTTTTGCAGTTCCTTTTACAAGGCTAGAACTGAATTGAAACTTGGATTCCCTAATCTCTTAATGAAATGTATAAGCACAACCATAGTCAATTTCTTCTGTTGAATATTTGTAAAGAATTGCATAGCAAGTATTTTGGAATTCACCAGTGGAAAGGGAGTTTTTTTCTCTGCACTTGTGGATGACCAGGTCTAATAATTGTTTATACTTCACAGAAACTCTATTTCCAGTTAGTTCTCTGTCCTGAAAGGAAAAGAAGGCGGAGGAGGAGAAGTGAAGGTGGCAATATCACAATTCATGATATACCTATTTCATTGAGACTAATTATGTGGAATTTTATCAATGTCACAGCCCTACCTTCTGACTAAGTACAAAGAACAAAAGAAATCATTAATCATATGTCTCTCCTGGATAACATAATCATATCAGCAAAGGCAAAATAGAAACCAATACTAAAGTTGAAAAATCTGTGAAAGTATAAGAATCATTACTGCAACCAGGGGCTTGATTTTACCAAAATTTTTTTCAGTATCACTGTAGACTTAGTTCCAAACACTGTTCTCCCTAAACCCAAAAATACTTACTTCAAATGAGCTATCTGTGACTCTAGATTATTATAGGACACTAAAGAAATCCAAAAATAAATGTGAATTATTTGCATACAAATGCATAGCCTTCCAATTTAAATAATCCTTGTTTCTGTTCAGCAATCTTTCTTTCCCTTAGTAATCTCCTTTATTAGTTTGAATTCTCCCAGAAGCTAAACAATTTCAAGTAAATATTTATTGTTTTTTTGTTGGTTTGTTTATTTTGTTATTGGCCATGAAAGATGATAGAGAAATAGAAAGGTAACTACTCGTTTGAAGAATTAAGCAGGGCATAACAAAGTTTCACTGAAATTTAGGTGTGTGACAAAATCCTCCAATATGATACACGAGAAAGTATTCACCCGTTTCCTAAGAGTAAATGGTTGTGTGCAAGAGCTTGTGTCATCTGATGGAGCTTGCACTGAGTTCCGATGGAGCTGCTCCTGGGAAGAGCGAGGGGGTTGCAGAGCCCTCAGGCACAATCAAAGACACTTAAACATTTCAGGGATATGAGCAGACAATATTTGGTATAATTCCTTCAAGGTCCCCTTTCAAATTTTATTCCAAGTCTTTCTTACTCTCTGAAAATATGTTTTCTTAATTGATTCCCTGTAGTATTGCTCACAGGTTTATTTTTCTAAATATAGATTTTGTGGATACCTTCTGTTATTAATTTAACTTACTCTCCTTATTGCTCAAGTTGGTACTAATCATACTTCTTTTGCTCTCATTTCAGAAGAGGTTTACTTTTTATGCATTTTTTTCTAGTTCTACTTGAAATCCTACTCAAGTGAACTTTCATATTGGTTCATCAATCATCAATTTTCACCACCTTATTATATATATTTTTAAACATTACCCTTTTGCTGTCTAACATCACAGTCAATAAATGTTCCCATTTCTCTAATACTAAAAGAAAAACAGAAGCACATACACTCAAAGCAAAAATTCTTTCTGGACCCTGCTTCTTCTTATTGCCATCATTCCTGCCTCACCATTTCTTTATTATCAATGACCTTTAACAATTGACCATTTTTATTTCCTCAGTTTTGTTATCTTCACTCCTTTCCTATATCCACTGCTATCTGCTTTCCAATCCTATAATTTAAGTTAAGCAGCTTTAAATATTTTTTCCCTTAAGATCCAGTTAAGATGGTCTAAAATCTTGAATTTTATTCCCTAAGAACTTTTAGTCCTCTCAATCTACCTGTAACTTCCCAGATCTCATATTCTTTGTTATCTTCACTGTAAAATCCTCCCATTTATGTTTCACTTTGAGATTATATATGAGCTTTATCCATTCCATACTCAAGATGCCAGAGTTGAAATTCAGCTCCTTGCCTAATGGTCCATCAAATTACTGGATAAAATTTACTGAAACAAGGCATATGTGGTGTATGTAGTAGAATTTATTGAAACTTTGGAATGAGGTTTTATATCACAACACAGGAGGTTTACATCATGCCAAGACCACCACACCAGTGTCTCAGTTGATTAATCCAAATGACAACTTTAATTTTTATTTCATTTAATTCCTTTATTGTAAATAGCTCTTTTGAACACTGATATGCTTTGAGGAGTTTCTTAACCCCTCAGCGTGGTCACAGAGTTCCGTTACAGGAAACTCATGGACTCCTCTTTCTTTGCTCATTGCTGTCTGGTAATGTTTTGCCCAGCCAGCCATTTCCTGTTCCTCTGTGGGAAATCAACCTCTGCTTTTTTTTTTTTTTTTTTAAATCTGCTGTGTATGTGCTATCGATACCCAAATACTCCAGGGCCAATTGATCTCATGGTATGTATATTACCTATCTCATATTTCCAATTGCATATTACACATTTACTCAAGGATGCCCTATAAAAATCTCAAATTTAACAGAAACAAATCAAACTCATTTGTCCCTTCCATGATATCTCTTCTCAAATATCTTCTCAAATCTATTCTTCCTATATTTTTGCTTTCAAAGTTGGGTCATTGTTTACTTCTGTCATACCCAATCAGTTTTCAAAACTTATCTATTCTACTTCTTTTTTTTTTTTCTATATTTTTGAGACAAGGTCATGCTAAATAGTTCAGGCTGACCTTGAGCTCACTATGTAGCTCAGGGTGGCCTTGAAATTACAGCAATCTGACTGCCTCAGCTGCCCTAGTGTTGCAATTACAGGAGTACGCCACCACGCCCAGCAGTCTATCCTGTTTTTTAAACTTTTGAGTTCATTACCTTTTCTCCATTTTTAGTGCCTCTTACTTCATTCAAATTGTACTTCAAAATGCAATTTGTTTTATGACATTTACACATAATTAATTTTCCAGGATCCTTTTTTTTGCACTCATCAATGCATCTTTTTATCTAAATTCATATTTTTTTTACAATATACACCTGATCATGTTGATCATCTAATTGCTACTTTCCTAATGCCTATGTGTGATGTACAACCCCTTAATTTAGCACACAAATTACTTCATTAACTGGCCTACAAAGTTGTTGTGATCTCATCTCTTACATTTCCCTTTACATATCCTTGCTCTACTTGATGCCTTAGGTGTCTGTGAAACTCTCACTGTGTCACCCCGATTCCCTTTATATACTAGTTTAGTTAACTGAAATGTTTCTGTCTATCATCATACTCCCAGTTATTTTTTTGTCTAAGAAAATCTAGATTATTCTCTAAGTTGTTTAAGTAGTAAAGTTTTCACATAATTTTCTCACTTCATTCCCAAACAACTTTATGTAGTTTTCTACGTTTCTATCATAACTAGAGTATATTTTATGATAAGGGAATGTGTAACATCATAGTAGTATTTCAGTAGATTTGCTCATGTGGGAGGAAGACGCATATTTTTGCAATTTTGTTTTCTTCAGAGATTAGTACATAGAACAGATTATATTTGTCTAAATAATTAACTACTGATAGGATGTCCTTGTATTTTTTGATCAGTTAATAATCATTGAATACCAACTGTTTATGAAGATTTAAACTAGATGCTAGAGGGAGAAAGTATACAGAGATGGTGGACGAAGTTAGGGGCAGGATGACCACATATATTAAAATAAATTTTAAGTTAAAACATTTCAGAGTTTAATAATTCTTGGTAGTATCCTCTTTTTAAATTAATGAAGGTGATTTATATTGAGGCCAAGAGTTCTTATTTAATCCATGGCTTGAAAATCATGTTACTAGACACTTTGTTAACTTGATGGAAAATTCAGAGTTATAAACACTGGAGCGATTCAACAAATATTTATTGCAATGCATTTTGTACCTTTAAAAAATTCCAAAGACTTCTGGCCTGCCCGTCACAAACACAAACAAATGTTCTTTTATAATGCATGATTTGGTATTAAATATGGTGTTTTATTTCTGTAATTATTAAAGCAATAATGAATTGGGCTTTCAGTGAGTATGGCTTTGAAAGTATTACAGTTGTCAGCTCTTTTTAAAACAGTAGTTTATTTCCCAAATTCAAATATAAATATGTTCCTCAAGGAGAAATAAAATGTCCAAGAATAATGCTGCTTAAAAATGATGCTGTCTTCCTTTCAGATCAGGATGAATGTGCTGTTTATGGTGCGTGTAGCCAGACCTGCGTGAACACACATGGGTCCTACACCTGCGGCTGTGTGGAGGGCTACGTCCTGCAGCCAGATAACAGGTCTTGTAAGGCCAAAAATGGTAAGCTATGAGGCTTTGTGTCTTTTCAAAATTACTTGTTTCCTTTTCACAATTCCTTTTCATTAGAAATACGGATCAGCAACAGGGATCTTGAAGAGGTAGAGTTTTCCTTCATTTGAGTGAACTCTTCCATGGTTAGAAATCCAGCATACTTCTTTCAGTCATCACTAGTTATTATAAAACGTTTTCTGTTGCAGGAAGTTTCTAATTAGTAAAACGTATTCAAAAGAGATGAATTAATTGATTTGAATCACCCATCTCTTTTCTAGATATTCCTAACAAGTCGTAATATATTCCTAACATTTTGCATTGCCTCCAAAATTCACGCTCCACAAAACAAAGTGATCTTCTAAAATATAAGTCAAATCATGTTATTCTTTTCCTTAAATTTCTCAAAAATTTTCACTCATCCTGAGAATGAAATATGTACCACTCACAGGACAATGAGCACCTAGTTATCTGGTACATCGCCCTTCCCACATCATTCCTTCTTCCTCCCTCCCTCCCTTGACAGTGCTGGCCACCCTGGTCATACCTGGTCTTCCCTTGAGGTCCTTACACTGGCTGTTATTTTTTTCCCCCCTGCAATGTTTTTACCTGTAATGTTTACATTAATGTCTCAGTCTTCACATTCAATTCTCAGCTGAAATATCAACATGCAATATGGCCTTCCTTAACCATTCTATTTAAAATATATACTCTCTGTATTTCTCATTTTGCAGTTTTATTATCTTCATAGCACTATCCTTGGAAATTAGCTCAGTTATATATGTATTGGCTTACAACATGATTCCTACAACATGATATAAAGGAAGGGAGGAAAAGAGGGAGGGAAGGAGAGATAACAGAAGGAGGAAAAAAGGAATGGAAAGGGAGAGAGAAGGAAAGACTGAGCTTATCTAATTAAAATTTTGAAAAAGTGTCCTCTACTCTTAAATGTTTGAATGTTATGTTTTGAAACTGCTTCTTACTACTTACCAGCAAATCAGTCTTGTAGTTTCTACATGATTTTCAGCCTACATTAAACACTCAGTAAATGTTATTGATTTATTGATTGGCTAATGAAATAGCTTTGAGATACACTAGTAACAATAGGAGAATGCTAATTTTTTGTGGGCTGAATTAGCATGGGAATACTACAGGGGGATCTTATACAGGATATTCTGTCTAGCTTTTTCTGACTTCCTTTAACTCTGGTTTCATATTATGGGTCTTCAAATTATGGTGTGCTGACAAATTACTAAGTATCCACCCTCTCTCTTGTTAACAAGTGGTAAGTTAAATTTGGGATGGAATTATCTTTTCCCAAGCCACACGGTGTGAAACATCAGATTTCCTCAGCAAGCTCCTGCTGTCGGCTCACTTTACACATAACCTCGTGTTATGTTCAATGGTTTCCCTGAGATGGTGTCATTAATCATTTAACAAAGTTATTTATATGCAAAATCACAAGGAAAGAAACACTTTTTACTTCTTGTTTTACCTCTTTCAATTACTGACTTGGTAATGAAGCACTATTTGTTTTGGGGAAGCAATCCTTGAAAAAAATCGGTTCTTATTATATGATCTACTTTTTTTCACCACTGAGAGTTTTGATTTAAAATATTGATGGACTAAAAAAGTAGAAGACTTGTTCTTTGGTATTTATATTGATCCACACAATATCTCTGTGATGACACTAGGAGAATGTAATGTGATAAATCCTACACAAGGAAGCACTTCTTGTCTTTCACACAAGGAGGTTGTCTGACAGTAATAGACTAACACCAGAGAGGAATGATACATGATAATGTTACTACACCGGGGAAATTTGATGACTCTAGAATTGATAATGAAATATACAAATCATTTCACCTCTGGGTTCTTAGCTTGATGACAGTATTCACCTACAGAGGTTGACAAATAGAGAATTTCCAGGGGAATGTTGTTCTACTTTATAGTTTAAGGGGAAATGAGTTTCTAGTAATATGGGCATAACTCTCTAACAACACTAACTCTAAAGATCACATGTGTATTTGCATCAATGTATGTGTAAAACTGAACAAGAAAATGATTGGTTTTGTTTTTGTTTCCTCATACTTATAACAAATGGACTAGAAGAAAGTTTTGGCTTTGGTTATCTATACAATTCTAATTAGTAAATCAATTTTTTAAAATTTGTGGCAATTTGTTATATGATAATGTTTTATGTGCACCTGGTGCTAGTAAAATGTTCTAAATTAAACCGTGTTTGTCTTTAGTCTTAAAGAAATAAAATATAACTTGCTATTGGTTTTAGTTCAAAATCCTAGTGGTAGTTTAATATCTTCTGTTAGATAATTAAAATTTTTCTTTTGGGAGGTAGAGGAATTGCTTGTGGTTTGCTGTTAGGGGCTTATTCTGTTTGTGGGAGAATAGCAGGTTCCTGTATAGTAAGAGAAGAATTCTCTAAGTATTTTCTCATTAATTACTTAGTAATATTTGGAATCAGTTGTTAAACGTTCCCTCTGGCATTTATAAAGCATGATATTAAGATACACATATTCTTAGGAAGGGTCACAAATTAGTTTTAGTAACTTTACTATCTTATGAGTCCTCTGTCTCACATCTTTTTCAGAATACTATATCAGGCTAAGAGTGGCTTCCTACAGAATGACTGAAATGTGAAGGTCCACCATCCAGGCTTTTTAAACTGTTTTTCAGTGGTCCAAAAATGTATTTCCTATATGACTTATCATCTCCTTGGGCCTTATTATGAATGGCACTTGCTGGCTCTTATTATTAGAGCTCTTATCTAGCAGTATAAGAGTGAGCCTATTAGATCAACACCAACATAGTAATACAGATTTTTTATTCATTTCTGTTACACAAATGTGGATGAAATTTTGAATAATGTGGTCAATAGTAAGTGGCAGAAACATAGGGTAGGTGCTTTTGAAATGTCTTAACCTTTTTGGGAGCAGAGTGAAGGTACTGGAATGTTGTGGAACAAGAAAAGTAGTCAGAAGACTGAGAAAAATTCAAAGGAGAATGGGATTTTTTGCTTGATTTGCTCCTTTATTCAGGACTGACTCTAGTTTTGCTGTAGTGTTAACCTTAAGGAGTTGTTTCCGCAGCTCTCTCTAATCTCTTTAGGTGTGTCCTCTCCACCAGTGTCTCTACTTCACCTAAGTGTAATATCCTAAAAAGGCTGCATGTTAGCTATGCAAATACTGCTGGAGGACAAGCATTCCTGTCTGTAATCAGATTGTATTACTTAATTTCTGTCTTTTAGAAGTTATAAAGCTACCTAGGCTGCCTTTGTAATTCTGGCCTTTTGGCCATGGACATGGAAAATATTTCTCTATTTGATGGAATTACAGTATTTATACCCCCCATCTTGTCTGGATCATCACTGAATTGAAGATTAAATTCCATGGAAAGGAAAGTCAAGAAATTCTGATGAATTTTCACTACCCAAATCACACAACCTGTTGTTTTTTTTTTTTTTTTTTTTTTTTTTTTTTTTTTTTTTTTTTTCCTACCAAAACATTGCTAATGAGTAGTAGAGTGTTGCGGTGTAAAAAGTCCTCATGAATATTCTATCTTGGTTTTGTTTTTGGCTTTTGCTAAAGAATATCATCTTCACAGTCTAGCAACTTTCTAGATATCTCTAATTTTTTTTTCTTTTTTTTTTTTTTTTGGCAATGAAGTTGCAGGACTGATAATAGAATACAATCGTGGTGCTGTGTGTGTCATCACACCTTTCATTTATCCATAGTTGAATATCAGACTTTGAAAAAGTGCGTGTCTTTGACATTCTTTATAGTTTATAACTTTACTGGAATGTAACTGAGACTTCTTTGGGTTTGAAGAATTACATAACTTTATTTCTAGCCTGTAAATTTGCTAATACATTTTGCTTTTATATTATGACACAATACATAGGCACAAACTTCTGTCATGCTATTTAATGTTTTGTAGAATAGCTTTCAAATTAATAATTAAATTCTCAAATAGAATGTTACATAAATCATATCAGGCTCTACAAACACAGATCCTCCTTAACAAATAGCCCACTCATGAAAAAGAAAAATAAATAAAGCATATTTAAACCCATTTAAATTACAAGTGTTGAAATATATTAGGCAACAATGTACGAATGTATATAATGTATCCATTCCTCTATTTGGGAATAAAATATGGGACTATATAGCTATTGAAAAAGTCAGAGTAGAAAAATGCTTAAAACCTGAGAAGTAGACAGAATACTTTTGTCTTTTGTTATGAGACAATTTTTTTTTCCCCAGAAAGTCTTCAAGGTATCACTTGTATCAATTGCAATCAATAGAGACTGAAACAATTTGTAGTAATAATAGCAGTTAAAATGGCCCTTGGGCACTTCTCCCTACAAGGACCATAGTTTTCCTTGGTTGAGATGACTAATATTCTTCATATTCCCTGTAGTCAAGCTGCCTAGAGTCATTTTAGTTCTGAGAAGAGAAAATCTGTGAAAGTGATTTCATTTTAAATGTATGTGAGCATTGCTTCTTAGCACTACAACTCATGTAGCATAAATTCTATTTGAGCCTGCCATAAAATGGATTCTCTCCCAAGTTATTAGATAAATTATATCCTAATACTCTGGATATTCAGAACAACATATTATGAAGTTGCAAAGAATGTACCTGGTAAGGTAGTTAGAAGTTTGCTGTATCATCATCATTGAATAATAAAAGTACTTAATCTGTCTCTATAATAGCAATGTTAAAAATTGTGATCTTAAATATAGGTTGTATATTTATATCCTTTGGGACAGTGAAATAGAATAAATGACCTTTCCTTTTTTCCTTTTATAGATAATGAGTTTTCGTGCATCTACTTCCTTCCTCTTTATTATCAGCTGATTTTGAGAACAACTTACTTCATGTTAACCTGAAAATATATAACCAATTCAATGAAAACTTCCTCGCTATATTATTCTACCTTTCTGTGTGACTCTAGAACTACCCATTCCACTTTCCTTTTACTTGAATTGATGAAAAAACTAATTCTTTCTATCAAAAATTACTCCTGCAATTGTATACCAATCTCGTTTTTTCTCCACAATTGTCTTCTTTTTCCTTCAAATCACTAACATTTTCTTTTCTCCTTGGTCATTCCCATAACGTAGAAGCATGTAGTAAAAATGGCATAAAATAACTTTCTTCAACTCCATATTTTTCTCCAACTACCATTCACTCTATTTTTCTTCTCCCACAATAAAAACATCCATGGAGTGAATTATTTTCTCTCCACATTTCCTTCTCTATTGAAGCCACTTTGTGAGTCTTAATATTCTCATTTCTCATACTATTGAGGAGGCAGGCAGTGACTTCCATTTGCCAAATTAGTCTGTAATTGTCATTATCAAGAAACTCAGTTTCCTCTTAGAATAGTTTCTCTTAAAACACTACTTTCTGAGGCACTGATTCTTTGTATCGTTTCCAGCGCAGTCTGGGTTCTGTTCATAAATTTTTTTCCTGCACCAATGTCTTCAAGAGTTCTTCCTATTCTATTCTTCAGTATATTTAGTGTTTGTATTTTGATGTTCAGATCTTTGACCCACTTTCATTTTAGATTAGTACATAGTGAGAGACATGTATCTAGTTTTAGTTTGTGGCATGTGGCAAGCCAATTTTTCCAGCACCATTTGTTAAAGAGGCTATCTTTCTTCCAGTGAGGGTGTTTGTCTCCTTTGTCAAAGATGAGGTGTTTTAATGTGTTTGAAGTTGTTTCTGCATCTTCTGGCCTATTCCATTGGTCCTCTGGTGTGTCTTTGTGCCAGTGCCATGTGGTTTTTATCACAGAAGCTTTATAGTATAATTTCAAGTCAGGGATTGTGATACCTCCTGCCTTATTCCTGTTGCCCAGGATTGTTCTTGCTATTCTTGGTCTCTTCTGGTTCCAGATGAATTTCATGATTGTTTTGTCTAATTCTGTGAAGTGTGTTATTAGTATTTTCATTGGAATTGCATTGAATCTGTATAGTAATTTAGGAAGTATGGCCATTTTCACTATGTTGGTTCTTCCCACCAAAGAACATGGGATATCTTTCCATTGTCTGAAATCTGTTTCAATTTTCTTTTTAGAGTACTGTTGTTTTCAATGAAAAGATCTTTTACTTGTTTTGTGAGGTATATTCCTAAGTATTTCATTTTTTTTTTTTTTGATGTGATTGTGAAAGGAATATCTTCTGTTATTTCTTTCTCAGTGAGTTTGTTATTCGTATATAGGAATGCTATTGACTTTTGGGTGTTGACTTTGTATACAACTACACAACTGAATTTAGTTATTAAATTTAGAAGTTTTTTGGTGGAAATTTTGGGGTCTTCTATGTAGATGTTTCTAGAACTATATTGAATAATAGTGGTGATATTGGACCTTTTGTCTTGCTCCAGATTTTAGTGTGAAAGCTTTCAGTTTCTGACCATTTAGTGTGATGTTGGCCATTGGTTTGAAAAAAGCTTTTGCACAGCAAAAGAAATCACGAATAGAGCAGGGTGAAAACCCACAGATTGGGGAAAAAAATTTGCCAGGTTTCCCTCAGGCAAAGGTCTAACATCTGGAATATATAAAGAACTCAAAAAAATCAAACCCCCAAAATTTAAAGACCCAATCCAAAAATGGGCATCTGAAATGAATAAACATTTCTCAGATGAAGAAATAAAAATAGTAAATAAATATATGAAAAAGTGTTCAGAATCATTGGTCATTGGAGAGATGCAAATCAAAACAACGCTAATATCCCATCTCACTCCAAAAAGAACAGCTATTATCAAGAAATCAACCAATAACAAGTGCTGGCGGGGCTGCAGAGAAAAAGGAACCCTCCTGCACTGTTGGTGGGAATGTAGACTAGTCCAAGCACTGTGGAAATCACTGTGGAGATTCCTCAGAAAACTACAATGAGAGGATTTTTTTTTTTTCTTTTTGGTGCTGGGGATTGAACTCAGGGCCTCGTGCTTGTGAGGCAAGCACTTTAACCACTAAGCTAAATCCTCAGCCCCAAATACAGGTTTCATTTCTCCCAGCTATACCTCTGCTTGGTATCTTCCCAGAAGAATTTAAATCATCATACCACAGCAATATATGCACAACCATGTTCATAGAAACAGAATTTGTAATAGCTAAATCTTGGAAACCTAAATGCCCAACAACCAATGAATGACTAAAGAAGATGTGATTTTTCTACACAATAGAGTACTACTCTGCCATAAAAAGGATAAACTAGAGACTTTTGTAGGTAAACGATGCACCTAGAGGACATACTGTTAAGTAAAATAAATCAGACATTCATCAGTACACATTGCGTTGTTTCTCTGATATGAGAAACCATAAGTTTAAATAGGACAAAGAGGTGTAACAAACATTATGTAAAAAAAAAAAAAGATAGTATTCAAAAGAGAGGAGAACTAGATAGGGAGAAGGAGGAAAAGAACAAAGGGAAAAAGAAAAACAAGAAGAAAAGGAAAAAAAATGGAAAAATGGAAATAAACCTGATGCAAATAGGGAAGGTGGGGGAGTGGTAGTGAGGGGAGGGGAAGACAGGGGAAAACCAAGATACGTCATGTACAAGTACAAAATAACCATGTTGAATGTGGTCATTATGTATACAGTGTACCAATACATGTTCTTGGTAAAAAATAAATAAATAAAACAAACAAAAAAAAAAAAAGATATACATCCAAAAAAAGAAAAACACTACTTTCTTGGAATTTTGTTGTTGAGCTTTTTTCTTCTTATTTTGCTGCACTATCTTCATTTTACCAGTATTTTTGGCATGATTTAGTGCTATTTTTTCTCTGCTTCTTTCCTTTTTAATTGATTTCCTAGGTCCTTTCAGCCTGTATCATGGCTTTAAAAATACGCATTCTTCTTTGACTCGAGAATACCTAGAAACTGAGACGTCTAAGATTTTACTACTAGTCTTGGCTGCTCTGTTGAACTTCAGATTTACAAATTCAATTTTACTTTCAATATTTCCATTTGGAAAAACAATGGATTGTGTTGCTTTTCAATTAGGATGTTCTAAATTGAAATTGTTTAAAAAGTACCGGTATTTCATTAGTAAGGGCTAATGGAAAAATGATTGTCTTAAGGTCTGTGGTTAATTTGAATTGGTCAGTATTACAGAACATAATTTTATCTAGTTCAATATTGTGCCAATATTGTATTTCTTATGTCCTCTTAAAATTGACACTGGTTTTTCTACTTAAATGACACAATCATTCTCTCCATTACCCAAATCTGAAACTTCCAAATAATATTTGACTCTAATGTTCTCATTGCCAAAATCCAGAAATCCCTAGAATGTAGAATTTCTATTTCATTGCACCATCCCATCTCTGAAGATGTCAACATCTTCTATTTTAGGTTCTTATTATCATATTCTGGGAAATTAAAATGACATTCCTATTTCAGTAATCCAAATGTTTGATGTCTTTGTCAACAAGCTTTCCTAATATAACATCACCTTTTTCTAATTAACAGTGAGAGTGATGTCATTCTCTAGGGAATATGTAGAGCCTAGCATGCAAAACCTTTTAGAGGGTTTTATTTTATTTTATTTTTGTTTTGAAAACTTCTGAGGATTTTCTGGGGCTTAACTTGCTCCAATGACCTCTGCTTCCAGTAAGAATGATGCCACCTACAACCATTCTGGACTGCATCTTTCCAAATAAGAACAAAGGTATCTTTTCCTTTCATTTTATACCTTGCCCACTCACTCCAGACTCTAAGACCAAAGTAGTGTCAGAAAGCTTTTATATTTCCCCTTCCAATATCCCATGACTTACAGTGCACGACTTAAAAAGTAGAAGCAAAAATAGACAATTTACAAAGTTAAATGGGGAATTAATCCATCTGACTGCATTTTACTTATCCTTTACACTATATTCTGCTTTTACATTATCACCTATATTTTTCCTGATTTCCCTTTCTTAAGGCATAGCTTTGATCACATTATAATATACATATTTCTAAAATTAACACTGGCTTCTCATTGTACCCCAAATTAAAAGGTCCATTATCTTCATATTCAATAACTTATATAACGTGTTAGTGGATTTTTTAGGTGCTACAAAATTCTACGGTTTTGAGTCCAGTTCTTTTGCTCTGTACTTATATAATCTTAAGCAAGTTACATCTGTGTACCTTAGTTTTCTAATCTGTATAATATGGTTAATATTGGCATCTGATTTATAGTGCTGCTATGGGTGTAGAGTGAACTGATAAATGAACAGCATCATTAGATTATTTAAATTCTAGTATAATTTAGAAAAGGTTTTCCATTAGCATTGGTATGAGGTATTTGTACCAGTGTTATATGTTCTCCAGAAAGCTATAGAAGAGTGGACAATTTCTTTGTAACATATTCTAGTCTTTCTCATATCTGTACTTGTGTTAAAGTTATTTCTTCTACCTGATTTGCTTTTCTTCACCTTTGCATGTTAAATTCATCACCACTACAGAATTTTGACTCCACCAAACAACTATGCCTAACCATTTTTAAAAACTTAATGATAGTATACATCTTTTACGAAAGTATCAACATGACTATAAAAATACATATTTTTGCACACTCTTACTCTTCCTACTAGATTATGTCTTTCTTGGAGCAGCTGTCTTATTTACAGTATGACTTTCAGATCACAGTTAAATGCCTAAGCTGTATAAATAATGAATAACTGCCCAATAAAAGAACAGCTCAGCATAAATATATTATGACAATAAAAGATAATACAAGGAAAATTATAGCATAGATATGGTTATATAAATTGTCCTTCTCAGCACAATATTCTTTTAGGGCATATCTATCCATGTCTGATCCACATATTTTTCTTTTATAAAATGTAATAGTTTCTTCTTATTTATGCTGATATATCCTTACTCTTCATATCATTCATTTTAGTGAAGAGATTTTTCCATGAAAATAGTTGAGTAAAACTGAGGAAATCAATTTGGTCATATTTTTAAAAACGTAAAGTAACCTTCTATCTTTTTTCACATATATGTTACTAACTTTATCCGTATTTTCAGTTTGATTTGGTTGACTATATATATATAAGTTACTATACTATTTGGACAATACCTTATACATTTTAAACTAAATATTTTCTGCTTTTTAACTAGATATTCCATCTTAATGCCCAACTTTTTACACTTTGGATAATTTTAGATATTAAAAAAACTTTCTATTCAAATTGTTCTGGACTTTGTTTCATATAGTAATAATTTAATTCTTATGTAAATTTCCATTATTTCCTATTGTAAATTGTTAATGTACTTCTCATTTCTAACTTCATGCATATTTTCCTTTTATTATCACCTATATAAAATTTATATATAAAAATAAAAGTATATTTTTAAAATACTTGATTAAATCATTAAAATTTTTGTTCATATTAATTTAACCTAAAATTTTATCCTATATAAATTAGAATTTTCTCTTTTCTCACTATTTTTGTCTTATGTTGATACTTCATTTAGTATACTTCAAATGCAACACTTTAATGTTTTATCCACAACTGCAAACATTGAGGTGCACCTGCTGACAAGCTTGTTGGAGATAATTGCGTTTACAATCACAGGTTTAATTAAGTGATAACAGAACATGTGTAACTAAATTATATAAATTCATAAATAAGTGCTATATTATATATACATATAATTGTTAGGTTTATATTTTTTTACTTGAATCCATAAATTGAATCACTTACATGGAAACTAGGTAAATTAGTAATCTTATAATTGGAAGAAATAACAGGAGTTTTAAATGAAATTTTATAATGAGTTTTTCCTTACACTAGAAGCATTTATTCAGCATCAAACATATGTAAATCATATTACAAGGTTATAAATACATTTTACTTTATTCTCAACTATGAGAGGAGAGGGCTGTGTTTGCAAGGATTGGTTACATTGGCTTGGAATTTAAATAGGTTTCTTTATGAAGCTCATAAAATGAGCTTTTGAATGTTTCTATGTCCCTCTCTTTAATTCACAGTTTAAAATCAGTCTTCAAATTCTGTGGCATTGGTTAATATAGCACATGTTACTGGCAAATAAGATTATTATACACGGTGCAAAAAGATAACTCCGTAACTCTTTGGAGAGAATATATATTAGTTTAATAACAAGAAAATACACATCGCAGGATGAGAGCAATACCACTCCTCCTTTGTGAATCTGTTGACAGAGGCCTCGTCACTCTAATCTTTATTCCCCAAGGTAGAATGATAGTGAAGTGCTTTCTTGTGTTTTAATATCTTATGTGAAAAGTTAATGTTTATACCCTCTCAGTAAGAATTTATTTAGGTGTCCCTTTGACTAAAGTCATCTAGTGTGTTTTCCAGTTGTTCCCTTGGGAAAATTGTCCAGTGACTCTAAGAGTGACACCAATGAGAACATCACACTTATTCTGGCCAGGCCCCGGTTCGTATTACCTCAGCTGATGGTGTTTTCCATCAGTGGAAACTTGAGTTCATAATGCAGAGTGGCGATCAGACATAGCTGCACGGGTAGAAACATTGTCGTCTCTTCCAAGGCTCTGTTGGCTTGCACCATGAAACAGACTAAAAAATTTGTGCCTTTAGATTTGGTTGAATTTTGTTGGTTCCTGTGTTTTAAGAGCTCCTCTCCTTCTGTTAATATATCAAACAATGGTTGATAATTACCAGGACTACAAAAAATTATTTTAATAAAGTATTTCATAACAAAGGTTATAGGTCATTCGGTCCTTGATCTTGGCTGTCATTAGTATTTTTAGAGTTATGAAATTAAATCATGTAAACTTTTGAATTATTTGACTTTCTTTTAACTGATGTTCTGTTTATTTGAGGCTTTA
>PVJO010006981.1:55036-85240 GCA_004026905.1 Hystrix cristata | reverse complement strand
GTATAAGACCTCTAAACATGTTCCTTAGCTATTGTCAGTGTGGTTACACCCCATAAACCTGTTAAAAATCTAAAGTCTGCTTTAAATATAAAAACCAAGTAGATGTAGACGACAGTTGCTGTACATAGCAGTGATGCTAATTATTGCTAATCTCATAATACATTAAATATATTTCTGTTTCCCAAGCATACAGGCCTTCAAGCATGCAAAGCTAAAAAAAAAAACAAAAACAAAAACAAGCCATTTTATTATTCTGCTGACTTCCTGACTGAAGTTGTTTCTGGTGGCTAAAAATTTTTACAATTGTTATGTGATTGTGTTGTAACAGTACGTAACTTATGGTTGCTAACTGACATCTCCAGACTTTTAAACCTTCTATGAGTTACTTACATAAGTCCCAGGTCACTAGTTATAAAAATCTTTTGGGTGAATTTTTGAGTAAAAGTTCAGCTGCTGTACACAACTACTTTTTTCTGCCTCCTAATCTGTTAATAAAGATTAAGATAGCTATGTGCCAGGAATAAAGATGTTTGTACTGGATACAAACAATGGACAGCTTTATGAATGACAAAGATGCCTAGGCTAGTCAAGACAAAAGGTGAATCAGGCTGTGGCCTTGGGTTGGGCTGCACAGACAGTGGTAACTCAGGATAAGGTGGGCAGCTCATGCAGCCTAAACTCAGGATCTTTTTTTTTCTTTGCTTTTTCCCTTTATCTCATGAGAGAGCTTAAATATATAATTCTTAAATGCTTATAAAGAGCTCAATGTTTGCCCCCAAAATGTCACTTTTAGGTTTTATTTAACTTGGGGCCAATTTAAACTATTTTAGAAGGTTAATTTTTATTCTAGGCCATCTCCTGGGCCTCCTTAGTCCTGATTGCCACCGGAGCCCTGTCGATTCCCAGGAGGATATTCATAGGGAAACCTCCCTTAGGAAAAAAGGGCTTCCCACCTTTTATTCAGAATGGGCTGAAAAGATGAAGACAGAGAAAAGATACCCACTCAGTGCACAGTAGAGATTACTCTCCCTGGGTCAACACATTTTACAATGTACATAGAGCACAGATCTTGACACAAGAATTGTTAATGTTTGTCTCCTGAGCCACTTCACTGGCTAGGAGTGCCTCTTAAAACAGTTTTGTATTCCTTAGGAAAAGTCAGACACTAGACATATCTCAATCAATGCAGGGCATTTTCCAAAGGGCTTTCAACGATTTGTGGGGAAGATTTCAAAATTTATTCTGGCTAGGGTATTCCCCAGGTGAAGGTGACAACGGAAGCCACTCCAAAAGTCAGGACCTCCTGCATTCCCTCTCAGGTGCTCACTGGGGCACTTTGCAACTGAGACCATGAGGCTGAAGGGAAACTGGCTGTTGGGAGGCAGTGGTGAGAGCAAGAAGTCCCCCATTGCAGCCACCCATGAACAAAGGGAAAAAGGCTCTCACAAAGCAAATAGTTCCTATCATGCGCTTCCATAGGTATGGGCCGTATAGGCCAGGGCACATCATGGCTGCTGCTGGGAAAATGTGTGTGGGGGGAGATTAATCTTCCTTTATCACTCCCATGAGCGTAGAGACTAGGGGAGAATGTTGAAAGGAAGGTATAAATTGAACTCTCTCATGCCTCTCACCTTTTTAAAGTGTGTGTTTCAGATGGGAAATTTGGTCAGCCTCCCTTCTACAGACATGCTGCTATGATGTATCCTCAAAAATTGGGAAAAATTTGGTTGTCAGGCATTGAAAAAAATGGTTTATTTCTTTTCTACACACAGGCATGGATAAGTTATCCATTGGGAGATGGTGAAACTTTGCCAGTAAGAAAAAATATCAATAAGAACACAATGCTCCAACTAGACCCATTTTGTATAAAATACAATAAATGGCCTCAATGCCCTATGTGAGGTTTTCTTTGCTCTGAGTGATGGGCCTGACTTCTACAGGCCATGCTGTGTACCTCAAACTTGGTTTTGTAATAAAAAGAGATAGTAAACAAGTATCCCATCTAACAATCTACAGCTCTTCCTTGTGATAAAGCATTCTATACTAAAATAAAAGTTTAAATATACTTTTTGGGGAAAATCCATGGTTCTCACCTACCTAGTGTCAGCATAATTGTTGTGCTAAAATGTTGTTTTGCACTTCATTTCAAATATTCCCTCTGAAAACTTTATAACTATCTGGTACTATTCCATAAAATTTTGACTTCTAAGGCAATCATTGTTGCTCTCCTTTCAGTACTGATGTAAGTGACCTGGGTGTTCAACAACTAAGGTTCTGAAAACAAAGGTAATTATATAACTGGGCTAAGAGAACAACAAATATTTTGACCCTATATCTGCAAGGTCAACAAGCATCCAGGGCATGAAGGGATGTTTTCTATTGTATCCAACTACTTTGGTGAGTCACCCAACCTCCTAAGCAACCCAACATGGGAAAGGGAGATTGTCAGGCCCCAGAGAAGAAGAGTCAACTGATGTACATTGTGCTAAAAGGAAAGTCGCCAAAGATAAAGGATCCCCCATGCTGCCAGGGGAAGTCATATGGTCAAGCAATACTGTGACTCCTCCTGACAGGTAACACCAGCGGAGGAGGTAAGAGGCTCTGTACATGGTTCCAAAAGTAATTCCTGGGGTGCCTTAATTGACCTTAATATACAACATAAGTTTAATTCTAATTAGTACAGGTCTCACTTAAACTTGGTCTTAAATACACAGCCAGAAAGTATAACCAACAACATATATAAAAATAATAATTTAGGCTAAATATACAAAGGTGTTCCAAGTCCTTATACTGGCCCCTGCTGACAGTGTCTAGCTATGCCAGAACTTGTCACTATTGTGGTTTAGTAAGGCTAGCAATCCACAGTAATAGCTATAAAATTATTTTAATTACTTAGCTAAGATTGTCCTTCAAAAGCACAGGGCTTTAAGTATCCTTAGGCTAAAAATTTGCATGCCTATAAATAAAACTTGTTACCTTTAAATAAATAAGTCACATCAGATAAGAAGATCTTTAAAACAATCAAACTTGTAGATGACCTCTTAAGTGCCAACAAGGAACAGCTATATCTATTCCTAAAGGAAAATTTTGCCTTTATGCAAATCAGTCTGGTATAGTGAGAGAAGTGGCATAAAAATTACCCAACTGTGCTTCAAAGAGCCACCAAAAATGATCTAAGCCGTTGGAATCTTGGTCAGGGATCTAAAAGTGGACTTTCGAGTTACTCCCTCTAGCAGGACCAGTATTAATGCTTCTCATCATCTTGATATTTGGACCTTGTTTTCTCAGCTTGTTAGTCAATTTTTTTTCTTCTCTTTTGACTTCTCTTTTGGAGCTTTAAAGGTCCAAATGGTGATGTAGAGAGACTTTCTGACAAGTGCTTCTATTCAGGTAGGCTTTGGCTGCTGCTATAAAACAATGCCCCCTCTGAGCAGGAAGTAGTTCCAGAGACCCTTCCTCACCATGCACACTGATAGTTGTCAGTGTCACTATCATAGAAGGGGGAATGAAGCCAATAAATAGGGCAAGTTAAGCATATAGGACACAGGTGCTGAATAGTTAACCTAAAGTAAACTAAAAGTCAGTGCTTAAGTGAGTTAACATATCAGAGGGCCCAAATAATTAACTTAAGTAAACTGATTATCAGGGTCTAATGGAATGTGAGGGACAAAGAACAGGTCCCTAACAACATGGGAGAGAGGAAGTGAAATGCAAATGAAGCAGCTTGCACAAGAGATATCAAAGGCCTACTGGCCACCAGGAATATCTCTGCTTTCTGTCAAGTTCACTGGTCTCAAAAAATTGGATAAAAGATCAATGGAGTTAAACATCTACGGCTTTTCTGCTTTATGGAAACCCCTTCTGAACATGGGGTTTGTGGAGCTATTTTCTTTTAGTCTTTCTAATGAACACATGTTTCTCCATTCCCTACCATCTGCTATTTGCTGTTTTTTCAGCTTTGATCTTCTTTGCTCCAAAATAAGGACCCAAGAGCTAAAGAGAGCTGGTGCATAGAGACAAAAATCATCTCAGTCCCATTGGAAATACAAAGTTCCTTCATTCTTAAAACAAATCAGTTCCACTTACAGTGTGCACTTTCAAAGGAAAATTGTATAAAAAGCCATGTAAACATTTTTGTTACAAAAATTTGTTACAGAAAGGAAAAAATAAATTTATCTATCAAATATATTTAAGTTAAATAAATTGGATGCAAATGTTTAAATATCACATTATTTTCTTGTGTGAGAAACTGAAAGTGTAAATAAGGACCAAAATGGATGATAGACACTGTAAAGTAGAAAGAAAATGTTCAAATGGGAAGAGGAGCAAGGAAGGGGAAAAGGGAAAGGGAAAGAAGAGAAAAGAAAGAGAGAATATCAGTGGTTAGAGTGCTTGCCTTGCAAGCACAAGGCCCTGAGATCAATCCCCAGCATGAAAAAGAAAAAAAAAAAAAAAAGAGAGAATAGAAGGAAAAAAATAGAAACAAAGCTTTTGTAAGTTGGGAGAGGAATAGGAAAAAAAAAAGAAGAACCAAGATGTATTATGCACAGGTACAAATTCCCTATGATAACCCTATGATGAATGTAATAATCATATATTTATATATATATAAATAAAGTATATATAAAGTATACCAATAAAATTAATTAAAAAGAAAAAGGAAAGAAAGTTATGTAACTGACAGTTATCACTCCTTTTCTTTATTTTCTTTTTCTAGTACTAGGGATTGAACACAAAGTCATTGCACTGAGCTATACTCCCAGGGCTTTTTATTTTATTTTTTAAAATTTTTTCCTTTTTATTTATTTTTTTTTTTGGAGCCCTTTTTTTGCTAAGTCACTAGGTTGTCCAGGCTGCGTAAATGTGCAGTCATCCTGTCTCAACCTTTCAGAATTATCATTGCTTTTGTCACTGATGAATTGATATTTATTAGCTGTTTAATTAATTCAGTTTAGTACCCTACCGGATGGTATTTTCAAAGCATATTAAGGTAGATCAAAAGCCTAGACATACAGGAATTATAGGATTTATGTCTTATAAATATTTCTCCTCTACTGGAGATGATTGTTTATTGTGGCAGTTCCTATAACTCATAGTACTATTTGAAATTCTGGGCATACCATTTGGAAGCAGAAACTTTTGTCTGTTTAACAGTTAAGTAACTTCTATAAATTAGATGTTCAATGTTCCCCCAAGGTCCATGTGTTAAAGATTTCGTCCCTAAGGTGACTATAACAATTCAGGTGAATAGTCAACTTGATTGACTTGAGATCCTACTAGTGGATTAGTAAAGCACACTTCTGGGTGTGTTTGGGTGGGTCATGGAGGCAGGCATGACCTTGTTGTCTATATTTATTCCCTGGCCCTTTCCTCTACGGCACTGTTTCCCTGCTCTGCTCCATGGCTGCCATGAAGTAGAAATCTTTGTTCTGACACACATTTGCACCATAATGTTCCTGCCTTGAAGCCAGTAAAACATAGACTGAATCCTCCAAAACCATCAGCCAAAATGAATATGTTCTCTTTAAATTGTGGGTGTCAGGCAATTTTTCCAGCAATGAGAAAACTGTCTAATACAGTAGTGAGAGGTGGTGGAACATTTGGAAGGTAAAGCGACCTAGTGACCTAGTAGGAGGTCCTTAGGTCACTGGGGTATTCCCTCAAAAGTGATTGTTGTACCCTGGTATCCTCATGTCTCTCTCTTTCTTGTTTATATGGTGAGTGCATATGCTCCTGCTATGATGTTTTCCCTCACCAGAAGCCCAAAGAAATGAGACCATTTAATTTTGAACTGAACCCTCCACAATTATGAGCAAAACTAAGCCTTTTGTCTTCATAAGTTATTTTCTCAGGTAATTTTGCTATAGTGACAGAAAACTAATAAAGAAACTGGGAATTTGCAGAACATGAGTAATTCAATTTCTTCTACTACTTTTGACTCTGAAATGTTTACATCTATTGTGTTAGTCAACTATCCATTGCTGTGACAAAATACCTGAGAAAAACTATCTAAAGGGAGAAAGGTTTGTTGTGGTTCACAGTTTCAGAGGTTTCAGTCATGATCAACTGCTTTCATTACTTTGGGCCTGAGGCAAAGCAGAACATCATGGTGATGGGAATATGTGGAAGAGGAGGCTGCTTACCTCACGATGACCAGGAAACTAAAAGAGGAAGAGAAAGTGAGAAAGAAGATTGGGACAAGATACATCCTTCCAGGACATGCCCCCAATGACTTACTTCCTCCAACTAGGCCCCACCTCCTATAGTTTCCACCAACTCCCAATAGTTCCTCCAATTATAAACCCATCAGTGGGTCAATCTATTGATGAGATCAGAGTTGTCATGATCTAATCACTTCCCTCAAAATTCTACCTCTGAAAAATGCTGCATTGGAAACCAAACCAACATATGAGCTTTTTGAGAGTCATTTTTTTTATTCAAACCATAACATGCGTTCACTAATAACACACATCTTTAATGGATATTGGGATAATATAAGGAATACATCATTTAAAAATACTGTATGATGTTTTGAGATGTTTGATCAGTCAAATGTCATAAATTATAAATATAGGTATTATGAAACATGAAATAAATTAAGAAATTCTTACTGCAAACCAAAGTGTGGTGAATCATGCCTGTGATCCCAGCTATTTAGGAAGCTGAGACAGCTTGGACAACTTAGAGCCTCTCTGGAAAAAAGAAAAAAATGTCTGGAGATATAGCTCAGTAGTAGAGTTCCTCTGAGCTCAATCCCTATGAAAGAAAGAAAGAAAGAAAAAGAAAGAAAGAAAGCAGGAAAGAAAGAAAAAAAGAAAGAAAGAAAAAGAGAGAGAAATAAAGGGATATGCTCATTTCACCATTTTTCATCATATTGTCCAATCATAGAATTGTGAAAATTAGCGAGTACCAGATTCATCTGGAAATGATAAACATTCATGTGTACTTATAAATCAGAAACTCACCAAACTAGCACCACATCGAAAGTAAATTTTAACTTGAAAATGAAGTAGACCATTGGTCTATATACCCTAGTCATCAAATTAAATATTTTATTCATATATGAAAGATATATTTATACACTTATCATGCTTTCTTTGGAGATTTGAAAATAACTGAAATGACTATATTCATGTTACAAAATATTTTCCCAGTACATCTGATCCCTTGGAAATATTGGAATTTAAAGACAATCCAGGCTGTTAAGTCCGTTGAAAAAAGAATAAATCTCTAACTTGATGTTATACCTATCTTTGTTCAGTTCAAGAGTCATAAACCTAGTGCTACTTTATCATATTTTATTAAAAGAAAACCTCACTTTGTAAACTAGTCATTGAAAGCCAAGTTTAAAAGAACTAGATATGTCGGAGATCTCTTTCACTTGTCAATTAAAGTGACTTTAGACCTTGCCTAACTGGTCTGAAGTTACTTTAAATTCCCATTCTCTACATTTATAAAATGATGAAATAGATTGAGTATCCTTTATGTGAAATGCCTGGAGCCAGAATTATTTCAAACTTTAGATTTTGCAATATTTGCATATACATAATGAGATATCTTGGGGATGATACCGAAGTCTAAACACTAAATTATTTTTTTAATATACACTTTATACACATAGTGTGAAAAATAATTTATTTATTCATTTTTTTAATAATTTATTTTGAATAGGCAGCTCAGTAGAGGAAGGGCCTTAGATAGAACTGGATGATCAGCCACATTGATTAAAAATTAAAATAAGAACAGACAGTGAAGTAGGACTGTGGACCAAGAATGAACTTCCTCAGGCACATGGAATGCAGCCCCACCCTACTAATTTCCTGAGTTTTGAGGAACCTAAGGCACAAAATGATTTATTTTTCTTTAAAATCCCAGTTTCCTGTAAACCCTACATGTTGAAGAACAAAGTTAGAGAACCTGAGCTTCAACTGGTCATTCTAAATCCACAGAGCCCATGATAGGTGGCCACTGAACAATTGAGCAATTTCCGTGCTCTGCTTCGGCACGAGATGGTCTGGATTGGGCAGGCACAAGGCGACTCATTCGGGGTCCCTCTTGGAAATTTGGGAGCTATTTTCTTTCTTTCTTTCTTTCTTTCTTTCTTTCTTTCTTTCTTTCTTTCTTTCTTTCTTTCTTTCTTTCTTTCTTTCTTTCTTTTTTTCCTGGGCATTTAAATTTTATTTACCAAGAACATGTATTGGTGCATTGTATATATAATGATCACATTCATCATAGTTAATTTGTACCTGTACGTGATATATCTTGGTTTCTTCTCCCTTCATCACTCCCTTCCACTCTCCCTCCCCTCCTTATTTACAACAGCTTTATTTACATTTGTACATTTTTCACCTTTTGGGAGCTATTTTTTAATCATATCCAATAAACACTCTCCTAACTTCCCCCTTTTCTCTGAAATTTTATTCTTCAATTTTATGAGACAAGTCCAGATTTGTCAGTTTATGTGGAATTAACTGTTTCAATATCTTGAAGTTAATTTCATGCAGTATTTCTATTCCACTTGTGTTTGGACTGACCTATCACAAAAGATCAGGTGTGGAATTTTCTACTTGTGGTCTTATGTCACTCTCAGAATATTTCAGATTTTGAATTTTTGGATTAGAGATTCTCAAAGTATAGTAGTTCTTTATTTCATATACTATTATACAGTAAGCTGTCAATAATTTGCCTATTGTTTTTGTTATAATTGCTACACGACATTATAAAAATTTGAATAGTGGAAGGCAGGGCTGACAGTATACAAAGCATTGGATTCTTTTGACCCTTATGTGTATAGTTTGTACTTGCATATTTCCCTGCAGTTTTTAGCTTCTCATGTTCTTTCTTTCTTTCTTTCTTCTTTCTTTTGGTGCTGGGGATTGAACTTGGGGCCTTGTACTTGCTAGGCAAATGCTTTACCACTTGGGCTAAATCCCTAGCCCTTCATGTTCTTTTTTTATGTGATGCCTTCTTTATTTCTTTTACCAGAAACAATGATCACACTTCATTATAACACTTCATTGTCTCTTCCCCCTAAACTGGTGGTCTTCTTGCACCCAGCATGATATAGGCATAAAGTAGGTGTTTGATACTTTTTTCAGGGGGTGCTGGGGATCAAACTCAGAGCCTTGTGCTTGCTAGGCAAGTGCTCTACCACTTGCACAAATTCCCAACCCCAGGTATTTGATATTTGTGCCTGTGTGTCATTTGAAGACAGGCACTTTCCTGTAATTATACAGCCAGGCATCACTGAGTGATGGGGACATGCTCTAAGAATGTGTCATTATGCAATGTTCTTGTTATGTGAACATCAGCGTGTCCTTACACAAACCTGGACTAGGTCAGTCCCTCTACACCACTACTTGATGCAAATTAAGAGACATAAAATCATAAGCTGCATGAGGCTGCTTCCGGTGTCACACACATGCAGTAGACTTTTCTTTTTACAATTTGGAGTATACTCTAAAGAAACAATAAAAATAGAGCAGAGTAAATACATAAATCAGTAACATAATCATTCATTATTATAAAATACGGATATGTACTATCATGATTATATGTGCTAGGGCTTGGGATTTAGCTCAGTGGTTAGGGTGCTTGCCTTGCAAGCGCAAGGCCCTGAGTTTGATCCCCAACACACACACACACACAAAAAGTACAGCACATATATTTTTATAATTTTTTTTTGGGTGCTGGGGATTGAACTCAGGGCCTTGCACTTGCCAGGCAAGCACTCTGCCACTTGAGCTAATTCACCACTCCTGTGCTGTACTTTCACATGACTCTCAGTAGGTTCATATCATTGTCACCACAAACACGTGAGCAATTCCCTGCACTAAGACATTAAGACAGCTGCAAAGTCACTGGGTGCTAGGAATTTTTTAACTTCATAATAATCTTTTGGGACCACTGTAGAATATGCGGTCTGTCATTGACAGAATTGTCATTATGTGGCACATGACTGTGTACCTACCCAACCTCCAGGTTTGATAACTGATACTGAAGGAATGAATGGATGAATGAAGAAATAAATGGATTGTTGGAAGCTTTCCTCCAGTAAACAGAAGAGCACATTTTATAATGCTGGCTCCGCTTGTCAGTTTCCACTACTGCAGGGACGAAGAGAATACAGATGGTCCCATTTCTATTAGAGAATAGTTTATTTATTCTATGACATCAACACAAGTTTATTCCTGAACTGAGCCAGATTGAGGTCTGCACAGTCTGCTCCCTCATAGAGTTGCTTTAGTGTACTTCTCATGTTCTTGACATTGATTACAACTCTATAAAAATCTTACTTCTCAGGTAGGGATGCCAATATTTAACTGTAATACTGTAGGTGACCAGAAAATGAAAGAAAAAACTCCTGGAATTATACTGGATTTACTGGTATTATTATACAAAAGGCTGACACTTGACAGACAATATTACTCTATAATTTCAGCAATAAAAGTAGCCTGCTAGAAAATGTTTTATCTATGTAATGAAAGTTTGTGTGTGTGTGTGTGTGTGCACGCGTGTGTGATACTGAGGATCGAACCTGGGCCTTCACACTGAGATACATCTTCAGCTTGTTTTACTCTTATTTTTGTATTTATTTTGAAACATGCTTTTGATAAATCACTAAATTATCCAGGTTGAGCTTGAACTTCCACTCGTCGTGCCTCAAAGTGCTGGGACTACAGGTGTGAATATTCTTTAAACCAGATTTACTAGCAGTTTTATAACAACACTGAGGTAAAATTCACACTTTAAAAGTGCATATTGGACCAAGAGATGGAGGAAGGGGGGAGGAAAGGGACGAGAAGGGGATGAGAAAAGAATTAAAATGTCGTATACATGTACCAACTCCTCCCAAGGAATGTAACAATTATACGCTACAAACATGTACTAACAAAAAAATAAAAGTTGAAAAAACAACATACATTGCCGTGATTTTTTAGTGTATTTGCAGAGTTGCGAAGCATTACCAGTATTAAATTTAGAATATTTTCATTACCATAAAAAGAAACATATATACATTAGCAGTAACACATCATTTCTCCCTACCCCTACCCCTTGGAAAACACCACCAACTTTTTGTCTCTATACATGTGTCTACTCTGAGCATTTCACATAAATGCAATCAAGTAATATGTAGCATTTTGTATATGACTTCTTTCACTTAGCATACTCTTTGCATGACTCAATCATGCTGTAGTATGTATTAGTAGTTTATTGTTTTGAATCATTCAAATAATTGGACACTGTATGACTATAATACACCGTGAAAGATGTATATTTGGACTTTTTCTTTGATTATTAGGAATAATGCTGCTGTAAGCATTCTTGTGCAAATTTTTGCTTATATATTTCTTTTGAGGTTTTTTGAGCTTATCGTAGTGAAATTGCTGGATCATAAAGTCATTTTGTGTTTAAATTTTAAAACAATTGCCAAAATGTTTTCGGAAATAGATTCCGCATTTTACAATTCCTCCATCAATTGATAAGTATTCCAGTTTATTCACACCCTCATCAATACTAGTTATGGCCCTTCCTCTGGTTATAGGATCCTTGCGGTGTAAAGTGGTATCTCAAAGTAGTTTTGTTTTGTGATTTGCTGATGCCTAAGTACATTGAATATTCCTTTGTGTGCTTATTAACCATTTGTATATCTTTGAAGAAATGTTTATTTGGTTACTTTGCCCATTTTAAAATTAGTTTATCTGGCTTTTTGTTGTTGATTTGTAAGAGTTCGTTATATATTCTTGATACAGCTTCCTTATTAATTAGATACAGATATTCCTCATTTCCTGACTGACTTTCATTTCTGCAACTAGGTCATTAAATGAATAGGTCGCTAAATGAGAAATTGTATGTAGTATGTACATTACAATATTCAGAACAAAGAAATGGTGAAAGGAAACTCCAATTTGATGGCTTTGCTTTTATTTGTATGACTCTTACATGCAGTATTGAAATGTGTAGCAGAGCATAAAACTATGGTACTGAACTGTGCAGTACAATCAGCAAAAATTACAGTACTGTATAAACAAGGTGTACTGTATGAGAAAAGACATAGAGGCTCTATAAACAAGATGTGCAGAACTGTAAAAAAAAAAGGTCCAAATAGTCGTTAAAAGATAGGTCATTAAGTGAGGAATATCTGTATATGATGGACAAACATTTTCTTCCATCTGTAGGTTGTCTTTTCACTCTCAATGAGAACCAATAAAACACAAAAGATTTTTCAATTCTGGGAAACTAGTTTTTCATTTTCTTATTTTGTTACTCGTACTTTCGGTATTATTTCAAATAACTGATTGCCAAATCCCAAGATTTTCACTCAACTTCTTTTCTGATAGTTTTACATCTTGAACTCTTACATTTACATATATGACCAATTTTTAGTTACTTTTTTATGGTGTGAAAAAGTGTCAAGCGTGGTTTTTTGGTATGTGGATATCTAGTTGTCTCATCACCATTTGTTGAAAAAACATGTTTTCCTGGTTTTGGTATCAAGGTAATTCTGATCTCCTAGAAAAGTTAGGAAAGGTTCCTTATCTCCTATTATCTAGAAGAATATGTGAAGGGCCTGTTTTTATTCTTACATTAACATTTGTCTGAATTAATCAATGAGGCCACTTGGGCCTGATTTCTCTTTGTGAGAAATGTTTTGTATTATGAATTGTTTCTATGCTTCTTATAGGTCTATTCAGATTTTTTATGTCCTTCTGAATCAGTTTCCAAAGTCTCCATCTTTCCAAAACTTTGTCCATTTCATCCAGGTTATATAATTTTTTGCTACACAATTGTTCATAGCATTTTCTTATTATCATTTCCTCTTTTGTGTAAGGATAGTAATAATCTCTTCTCATCATCTTAGTAATTTGAGTTATTTGTCTTGTTTTTGTAATCAAGCCACTAAAGAATTTATAATTTTGATCTTATCAAAGAACCAATGCTTTTTCTCTATTGTTTTTATATCTTCTGTTTTATGTATTTGAGTACCAGTCTTTTTCATTTCCTTCTTTTTGCTTGATTTGTATTTAGTGTGGTCTTCCTGATTAGGGGGCAGGGGATGCTGGGGATCAAACTCAGGGCTTTGAACTTGCTAGGCAAATGGTCTTCCTAATTTTTAAGGTAAGGTGTTTTTGACTTAAGACCTCTTTCCTTTTAAAAATATAGGCATTTTACAGAGTTTTACTGTGAGAACTGCTTTAGTTTTGTGGAGGGTGCTTTCATTCCCATTTTTTCAAAGTATATCATAATTTCCCTTGTGATTATTTTTGTTTGTTTTCTTATTGGCTATTTAGAAATGTTTCTTTCATTTTCACATACTTGTGAATTTCCCAATTTTCCTTCTGTTGTTGATTTCTAAATTTCATTCCACTGTGTCTAGAGAACATATTTTGGATCATTCCAATACTTTTAAATTTGCTGAGAATTGTCTTCTGGCCTAGTGTGTTATTCAAGATAAAGTTGTATGTGTTCCTGAGAAAAATGTGTATTTTACTGCTGTGCATGTCACATTCTGTAGATATGTTTTGTCCAGTGTATTCACAGTGTTGGTAAAGTTTTAGATTTTTTTGTTGTTGTTGTTGATCATCTGTCTATTTGTAGAAAGTAGGCATTGAAATCTTCAACAACTATTGTCTATTTTTTCCTTTCAGTTCAGATTTTGCTGTATGTATTTTGGGCTTGCTTAGTAAGTACACATGTATTTGCAATTGTTATGGTTTCCTGATGGATTTACCCATTTATCATTATGAAGTAGACTTAGGACTGGCATTGTAGGTCAGTAGTAGAACATAAGCTTAGCATGCATGAGATCCTGGGCTCAATCCCCAGCATGACAAAGAAACAAACAAATCTTCTTTATCTTTAGAAATAGTTCTTTGTGTTAAAGTCTACTTTGTCTAATAATAATATATCAGCTCAGTTTTGATTGCTGTTTACATGACATATATTTTTCATACTTTCACTTTAAATTTATTTCTGCTTTTGAACCAAAAGTATGTTTCTGGTAACAGAAAAGTTTGATCCTATTCTATATTTTATCCATTCTTTTAATCCTCATCTCTGGAATATTTTGTATATTTACACTTAATGTAATTATTTATGAGGTAGAAGCTATACCTGCTTTTCTGCCAGAAAAAGTTTAGGGTTATTTTTACAGAGTAAGCTCTAATAGAGGTCAATTAAAGACAACAATGAGATATTAATAGAGCTTTCAGAGATGTCAAAATCACTCTCAGAGAATGAGTTTAATGGAACTCCAAGCCAAGCCTCCAATGCTGGAATGCAAGTATTGATGACTGTTGTAATTGTGAGGCTGTTGGCTTGCAAGGCTTCCACAGATCTAGGAAGTATAGGATAGTAATGGGATAAACAAAAATACCACAAAGCTTTATGTTCTTACTGCAGTTTAACTGTTTTTCTTGAAGATATACTCCTTGGAATGTTGTAACCTTTGGTTAATTTCAGCAATTAAACAAAAAATTGATTTTGACCATTTTACCATTATTTCCATTGTTTCACATGGGAGAGAAATTTTAGAAAGCTATTTTTTAGGACTTTTGATGACTCTCTTTGACTTTTGTTCAGATTTGTAAAACTTTATATCTTACATAGTAATAAATTCTTCCGATAAATTTTCATAGAGTGTGAAGAAAAAGTATTTTAATGCTTCATTATTTTGGGATATAAACAAAGCCATCTGTTATAAATTTCAGCCTCATTCAACTTCTTTTTCTTAGAAAAGTTGTACTACCTCCATCCATAGCATGTCATATGGAGGCAGGGAAACGTAATTCGATAGAAATTTTGGCAGTAATAGTTCTCATTTCACTGCCCCCTCCATCCCATCACCCAATGCACATACACGTGTTTATCCCTTTTGGATATTAGTCATCATGGTTAGTTTCATTGCAAGGCCCTGAGGCATACTATGTTTACTTCTGTTTCAAATAATGTAGACAGTTACAGAATGTTTATCATAGTTTACTGAAGCCGGAATACACATATTGCAAATACAATGATTATACATTTAAGATTCTTCGAACCAGATGGGTCAGACATGGAAGATTTCAGAAGTTAGAAAAACATTCTCAATTTCATTTCATTTGTGTCTTTTTCAAGGAAATCTCTCTTTGTTTTCTTTGAAAGTAACTGAAAAGTAATTTACAAGTTTGGTTTCTGAGTGAGGTTTTCTAATCCCACACATTGTAATGAGAATTTTCTACATGATAACCAGTAAGAATGGTCATTACCTTTCCAAATGATGCCTACAGATTTTGAAATTAGGACTATTTTTTCTCTCCATCTACTCCAGAATCTGAATACCTTGGCATCTGCAATAACATGAATTAATACTATTTTGCCTGCAGCAAACAGATACTTGAGCTTAGATTCTGTATCTATTGCTGTTTAGGTACACTATTGACCTGCTCCAAGTTAACAATGGATTAAATGGAGGACAAGGAAGTGTTAGGTTCCCGGTTCAGCGCTCAGACAAATCACCCGGGCTGATAACAGCTGGCCAGGCAGAGAGGTTTATTATCGTGGGGAGGAGGAATCAGGTGGACCATTCTCCTAGGTTGAGACATGGCCCCCTTATGGCTGGATCTGGGGCTTATGTACCATGTTTTCCAGCGCACGGAAACTCTGGGGAGCGGGTATGGCGACAAGTAATGGGGAGGAAGGGGAGGGGGAATGGTCTCGCTGGAGAAGAGTGGGAAATAGGCCAGCCTAACAGGAAGGAGCATCATTCACTAGACATTGCTTAGTCCAAGGAAAACTAGCCTGAGAATGATATACAGTAGAGTCATTAGAGTACTTCAAATTACACTTATTTATTTATTTACTTATTTATTCATTCATTTATTGGTGCTGGGGACCTAACTCAAGGCCTTCCTCTTGCTAGGCAAGCACTCTACCACTTGAGCTAAATCCCCAGCCCTCAAATTACATTTAAATTACTCCAAAAGTGATATTCAAATGTAAAATTTAAAAAGCACAAATGTTATTGATACACTTTTGGGGATCTTCAAGGAGTTATTTAATATGCCAATGACTCCATTAGTTGCCTGAAGTACACAATGGTAGGAAAATCTCAAGTGTTTGGTTATTAATGCAGGGCTTTTCTGCACTGCTTGAGAGTAGAAAAACCATGTCCAGCTTGCTTGAAACTGTGCATTTTCCATGATTTTTAGTGACTTTCCATGAAAGCAATGCTGTTTAAAAGTCAGTGCTTTTAGTTACTGACTTAACTGTGATTCTCTAAGGAGTATAGTACCACTGTTATGACTTACATCTAGATGTCCCTCCAAAACCTCATGCACTCATAGGTGGGGCATTTAAAAAAATTTATTTCAGTGGTACATTTTAGATATACATAATGATAACACTCATCACAGATATGTCATACATGATACATCTTGCTACTTCTTTTTTCCCCATTCTCCTTCCCTCCCCTCAGAGGTGGCTGGATCTAGAGTGTGTGATTACTAAGTGAGTGCACTGATTGGTTTGGCAGAGTTCTGCTGGGGTCAAGGATGTGAGGCTGACACTCACAGAGAGATACCAGGATTGAGGGTGTGAGTGCTGCCTGCCCCAAAGGCAGGTAGCCTGGATAAAATATAAAGGACAGAAAGAGGGTCCCTGCTGCATGTCTCTCATCACTTGCTTGCTGCCTTGCCCCCCTGCCTTGGAGCCAGCCAGCTATGAACTGAAACCTCTACAAATTGGGAATCAAATAAACCTTTCCTCCTTTCACTTTGAGTGTTGGCTAATTTTGTCTCAGCCACAAGAAAAGGAACTAAGTCCACTCATGCCTCTGTACTGTGGTATGTTATTGGCATGTAGTAAGTGTTGGATAAGGATGTGAGAGTCTTATACAAAAAAGATATTAAAATTCCAATATGGCCTCCTTCAGGAGACAGTGAGAAATGGGATTGCACTCTAGTCATAAGAGGTCATATTCTGCAATGATGACGCACTGCCTTCATCACTGGATGTTCCAAGATGGAATTCATTAGGATATGTCAGAATTCATTATGAGTGTTACATTATGGATAGCATAATGCTAAATAACACTAGAACTTCAGAGCTTAATGAATTTTATTTTGTCTTTGGTGCTGAGAAGAGAACCTACGACCTTGTGTATTCCTAGTAAGTGCTCTACCACTGAGCTACGCTTTTAGTCCCTGAATGAATTGTAGACTCTTAAAGAAAAATATTTTATCATGCAGGTATCGTCTTTGGAGCTCTACCTTTTAAATCACTGCTGGCCTTTGTGAGAATTTTCTACTTGCCTACAGAAATGACTATACTATCAAATTAAGAGTTAGGTTTTGCAAAGAGAAAATGTGACCACTTAGTATTTAAGTTTAGTTGCTTATTTATGTGTTTGCAGTACTAAGGAATAAACCCAGGGCTTCACACAAGCTAAGAAAGTGCTCTACCATGAACAACATTCCTGGTTCTTTTTTAGAATTTTATTTTGAGACAGGATCTTATTAAGTTTCCCGGGCTGTCCCTGAACTTGTCATCTTCCTGCCCCAGCCTCCAAAGTAGCTGAGATTATAAGTATTTGCCACCAAGCCTGGCATAGTTGCAGTTTTATAGTACATCTATTCAGGTTGAATGGCTTCTCTTCTATTTGTTTCAAACTGAATTCTTGGATGTTTCTGTACATCTCTGCAACAAAATACAGATTTATTAATAAATGTATATTTGTTAATAATGGATGAATTCCTTTCAGTGACTGTGATGGTGGGCTGAGCTCCGAATCAAGGTTGATAGGAGGCAAAAAAGAAGATTGCTCACCAGTACAAAGGAACTAGAAGATGGGACCAATAATATATAGGCTATACAGATACTATAATTATCAACCATAACACAGTTCACATAGATACACAGTACTGGATAGGGTATGGAGAGTGCCTTGCCTTTAAAATGGACTCTGGTGCTGTTGGAATACAAGAAATCATGGAAAACCACCCAATACTAAATTGCTAAAAATGTGCTAGGAATGTGTGCTTGAGGAGTTGAGGTTACTTTATACATTTAGGGTATTTTAGCTAGAATGGTTTACATTTGGTATGGAGATTCCCTGAGTTTTGAGTATTAGGTATGCAGTTAGACAATCAATTGAAATAACAATCCTTGATTCATTGGGAGGTGGTAAGAAGTGAATCCTAGGTGAATCTAAGACCGTATGCAGTTTTTTTCTTCCTGAATCACAAACATGCTTCTCTTAAGGACAACAAAGCCATTACATGCTGCTCTAAAGTTTCCCAGATTTCACAGAGGTGGCCTATAACATGTTTCTCCAGGCCTCATATGCCAATAATAACTTTGAAGGGGCAATTATAAATGACCTCAGTTGTTCATGCAGTATCTCCCAATCTCTTAAAATATCCAAACAAGAGTATTTCTAGACATATTCATACTTTTATGTTATGTTCTTGTTTTTGGATTCTGTCCAGTGCTCGCATCGGCAGCACATATACTAAAACTGAATCATGTCCAATAAAACAGCTGAAGATAGTACAGAGTCATGGTTCATTTTTCTCAAATCTGTTGCATGAAGGCAAGGGAGTAGCTCCGAATTCTTTCTTAGCTACGAATTCATAGATGTGCCAAGGTGACACATTGTCATTTGGAATCCTGAATGACTCAAAGTTTACCCCGGTTGAAGAAGCTGGAAAATCTGCATCTTGCTCTTCCTCTCCCTCTCCCCCTCCCTTCCTCTTCCTTTCTCCCTTCCTCTCCCTCTCCCTCTCTCTCCATGCCTGGAAATGTACTTGGAGGTTTTCCATGTTAGAGAAGCACTATACCACTGAGCTATATCTTCAGCCCATCAATGTATATTTTAAAATGATATGTTCTTTCATCATTTTATTCTGGTATGAATGATACCAATTTAATGACTCTTTTATAAGGATAACTTTATTTAAAAAAAAAACTATAGATGAGGGATTGGGGATTTAGCTCAGTGGTAGAGTGCTTGCTTAGCAAGTGTAAGGCCTGAAGTTTGATCCCCAGCACAAAAAACAAAACAAAACATAAACAAAACAACCCCCTCAATCTGCCCCCCCAAAAAACACAAAACAACTATAGATGCGTGTAAACATAATCTTATTATTTTCCTGGCAAAAATGGAAATAATATAGATTTTGGAGTGAGGCAAAACTAGGTTCCAATTCTAACTCTATATCCAGAGGCAAGTCATTTAATCATTTCATCTCTGAGTGTTGCTCTATTAACCTGTAAATTTAGAATATTGCTAGTAGATATTCTCTAGGAATTTTTTAATTAATAAGTAGCATTTTAGCTACTGATTTCTGACAACCAGTGCTACTCGGAATACCTCCCTGCAAATCCCCAACATACATATGTAGACACACATATATAGACATACACAATAAAATGTAAGGTCTCCAGAATAATATTTTTTTCCTCTATTACAATTATCAATAAATTTCCTAGTGATGGACATAATCATTTATTTTCACTTAAATAATCAGACTTCTCAATATCTGGTATCTTCTTTATGCAAACCTGATAGGTCAAACGATGTCACCCATTAACTTTCTCCATGGAAATGTAGCAGAAATAGTAAAGTTATAAATAGAATAATTTGCTCATAAAACAAATATAGACTACCTATCTTGAGCTAGCTATTCATGTAAGTGCTGAGAGTATAAAGGTGACTTGTGCTCTTGCAGTGACTTGGGAAATTTACATGGTTCCTTTATGAGTAGATGGGGCATAAGGGGCATTGTTAGAATGTCAAGTGGAAAAACTAGAGTTGTTCCCAGAGGCTTGATAAGAGCAACTTCCATATCACAGTACAAATATTGTATTTTATCTAGAAGGTAAGGACAAAAAAATATTGAACAGTTTGGAGTAGGAAATAAGATTATTTATCAGCAAAAGTAAAATGCTGGCAGTTGTGTAGAAAATACCATTGGAAATGGGTGGTATTAGCAGCAGGTACACTAGATAAAAGACATTGATGGCAATTAAAAAAGAAATGAAGTGTGTAACTAGGGCATTGGCAAGGGAAAAGAAAAGACTACCATAAAAAGTAATAAGATGATACAATAAACACACTTTACAATCTGATGATATAAAGATTTTTGCAAAACAAAGGAATTTACACTCAGGCTGTAGGAAAAACGGTATTTCTATCACTACTTTCAAAAATGTAAGGGGACTTGCAACTATGGGACAGTTGGGATAGGAAGTGGAAGGAACAGATTTGAGTTACCCATGAAACATCTTTCTGCAATTGTGCTAGAGCTAAACCAGAAAAATATCTGGAAGTCATCATTATATCAGAGATAGTTTAGTGCTCCCTCTGGTAGCACATACACAAAGGTAGTTTAAACCCATAAGATGTTGGGACACACTGTGTTGACTTGTGGTTCACATGCCCACTTTAGAAATACCTAGAGTGAATCACAAAAATGCTTCACTCCTGACATATTGAATTGAAATCTTTAGGAATGGGCCCTAAAATTCTTTATCTTCTTTAAAAAAAGAAAGTCTTGAGCATACTAAGTTTGAAGGCTATTAATTTATTATAAGAAGCAAAGATGATCAGGGATAGAAGTATGATGTAAACCCCAGCATCTATATTGTTGTCTAATAAGTACCATTTCCTGACATACACATCTATGTATAGTCCTCCACTTTTGACCATATTTGGTCTGTATCACCAATAAATTGTAGCAGAAGTGATATACATGGTACACCATTTCTTATATTAGGTTATAAAAAACAAGCCTTCAATTTGAGGATTCTTTCTCATCACATCTCTGCAAGAAGTCGACTGAGGACACTCAGGCAGCCTTAAGAGAGGCCTACATGCTAAGTAACCTAGGTTTCTAGCCCACAGCCTGTGAAAAATGGAAGCTGTAGTAACCATGTCAGTGAGCATGTGAGCTCAGTAGAACATCTTCTAGCCCATTAAGACTTTCGATGACAGCATCCCTAGCTACTAGCTCTACAGCAACCTCTCAAAACAATCCGAATCACATAAATGGACTGATCTAACCTGAAGATTCTTTTTAATGAGAGGTATGCTGTTGGATATTTAGACTTGGCCTGGTACACTGGGATGACATTAGCCAGTGAGGCTTTTGGACAGAGGAGGATTGTTACTCTTTGCTTCGCTTGTTGATATGATGGAGTATGTATCTAAATGAAAGACTTTGAAGGGTTCAGGATATCAAAGAAGAAAGCCTAAATGCCTCTTCCCTTCTCTTAATGACATTTACATATATATCAAACTCATGATTCACTTCAGTAGGTCTCAAAGGTAAGATCTATGTGGTAGGCAATACAAACACACACGAGGTAGAATATAGAGATCAGAAGAAGGATTTCAGTAATGGGCAGATCCAGGGAGAGGACTGGATTTGGATACCCAAGTTAATGGTTGACATCTGTATCAGTTAGGTTCACTAGAGGAACAGGCTGTCTATATCTATACCATGTATAACTATATCATCTGTACTTATACATGATTTACTAAGCAATCTTACAATAGCTGCCTGTGCAATCAGTGGTGAAAGAATGCAAAAGTGGTTGTCTGTGAGCTGGAGAGTTAGAACAATCATTCAAAAATTGAAGGCCTGGGGCTGGGGATTTAGCTCAGTGATTAGAGTGCTTGCCTTGCAAGCACAAGGGCCTGAGTTCAATCCCCAGCACCACAAAAAAAAAAAAAAAATTGAAGGCCTGAAGATCATTACAGAGTTCATTGTGAGTCTGTGTAGGAAAGCCAAAGTGTCTGCATTGGAAGAATGAAGAGACTGTGCTGGAAATCTGAAGGAAATGGAGGTGAAAATCCAAAGGCAATAGGGAAGACCGGAACTCCTCTGAGGAAGGAAAAGAAAAGACTTTCTTCTTCTTTCCCTTTTTATTCCATCCAGGCTACAAGCCTGTTGGTTAGTGCCACCCACATCCAGGGTGGGTCTTCCTTCCTCAATTTGTGATCTGCATGTCAATCATCCAGACACACTCAGAAGTTTAGCCCTCAAGTTCACTAGGTGTTTCTTAGTCCCCTCAAGTTGCCACCACAATTAACTATCGCAGCATCTCTAGCATGTCGTTTTCAGCTTGTTATTCTAATTAAAATTGTCAGTAAAAATTGTCCACCAGTGAGTTTGCCAACTGCGTATCATTTATCACCTCATAAAGAGGTTTTAAATTTTACCGTTGGATGAATAAAACGAATGACATATTTTGAAAATTCAATAGCAGTACTACCCTTTTTAGTATGGAAAGGTCAAAATTCTTTAAAGAGAATAACAATTTTATAAAGGGCAATCATTTTAGTTTATTAAGTTACTTCACACTGGAATAAAGGGTTTGAGATCAAGCCCTTTACTATCTAATACACTGATTCATAGATGAGGTCAGAGCAATTTTTGTCCAAATTGCAAAAATGATCATTTTACTCTTCAATTTCAGAAAGAAAATCAGGAACATTCATTTCTAAAAAACGATTCATCTTTCTCAATTTGGGGGATCCTGCTGAATCTACCTTGTAGATTGCTTGTGATGTTTTTGAAAATGCCTTATTATAATTTATGGTTTTTTGTGTGTTTTTAAAAAGTTAAGTAAAAGTCCACTCTTTATGAACTTAAAACATTGCCAACCAGTGTTTACCACACATATCTACTCTATATTTTATTGTCATAATAATTTAACTTTTAAAATTTCCCTCTTGGCTAAATTACTATAAGAATAAAGCCCATGGAAAAGTTGGTTTATTTACCTACCCAAATGATTGAATATTATTCTTTAAAAAAGAAAACAATTTCAGCTAACCAATAACAAATAACTTTCAGTTTGAACATATACATGGAAAAATTATTGAATACTTACTAGGTATAAAATTCAGACTTTTGTAACTTGGTGACAAAGGCAGAGTTGTTACCTGGCTAGACCTGTACACCTCAGAAGGACTCCATGGCCTGTCTGCTATTTCTGCCTTCCCATCTAATCACAACTTCTTGCTGTGTTCCTGATTTTCTGGGACTTATAAAGACCAACTGTTGTATCTGAAAGTACTATAATGACTAATTCTTTTCAGGGTATAAATGGGTGAGTGTGGCTTGGTGTATTAACTCAGCTAGGACCTTGTAGAAACACAGTAATTGATACAGAGGATTTAATGTTAATGGCAACAACAAACAATATGTGACAAGAGAATGAGGGTAGATTGATATCATTAACCATAGCTGTTAAATCTATTTTTGTGGAAGGCTGCGTCCTCAACAAATATCTTGTGAAAAATGACAATCATACAAAAACAATTTAACTAATTGGAATATAAACTAGAATTAAGGAATATAAGAAGGCTTAGCAGATGGTATGTACTTTTATATATTCAATGACACACAGGCCTGCTTCTTCTTTATCAATTACTATTAATGTATTACTTTTCCTGTGATCAAGAGACATACTGTGACCTAAACAAAGATCATAAGCAAGAGCATCAGAAGACAGTTATTGTAAAGGTTTACTACTCTAACAAAGACATCCACAATTAAAGTGGATTTTACAATGATATCTATAATAAAAGATATATGTTTATTTCTCTCTCATATCCACAGTGGGTGGATAAATAAAAGAAAAAAAATCCATGTTATTGCTTCACACTCTCCTGGGCTGTTAATTTTGTCCACAATGTTTAAAGCTGCCTCTGAGGATGATTTTAAAAAATCAAACTCCAGACAAAGCAATTTGTCTTCAAGTGGAAGGGACCCAGCTCTTCCATATGTTATATGCGCTTGTGCTCCATTTGTCTAAACTTAGTTGTACAGTTAAACCTAGCTACAACACAGATGCATTAGTCTGCTTTCTTCATTGCTGAAACACAATAAACAACAGCCACAACATAAAGGAGGAGCGGTTTTATTTGCTTGTGGTTTCAGCCTATGATCAGCTGGCTCCAAGGCAGAGACACCATGGCAGAAGGACATGACTTTGTGACAACCAAGCCAAGCAGGGGAAGAGTGTCAGAGCAGAAAAGACAAGGGACCAGACATAAACCCCAAGGACACACCTAGATCCCAAAGCCAATCAGGTTGAAACACCACTCTAACCACCACATGCTACCTCTTTTCAACTTGCTATCCAAACCCTCCTTAAACTATATTTAATCTGTAAATAAATACAACAGCAATTTCGTAATTCTACTAAACATGATACAACTATCCTGCATACAACCAGAAATGCAATAATCCCTTCTCCAAAGTCTCAACAGTTCTAGCATTTTACAAAAGTTCAAGTCCGTGTCTCTCCTGAGACTCAAGGCAAACTCTCAGCTGTGAACTTCTGTAAAACTCAAAAACAATTTACATAATCCCAAGGAACAATAGCACAGAGTAAACATACCTATTGCACAAAGGAAGAATAGAAGGATAGGAAAGAATCACACCAAAGCAAGATGGAAACTCAAAGGGCAAGTGTTAAGGACTATAGCTCCATCTCTGGCATCTGGGTCACACAGTACTAAAATGTGATTTCCAAAGGTCTTGGGTAGCCCCATCCATATGGCCTTGCTGATTGAAGCATGGCCTCTCTCTTGAGCTAGCTCCATTTGTGGCCTACAATTTACCTTGAGAGACATTCCACATTTTTGGCATTTCTGACTTTCTGGGGCCTCCATTGTACATTTGGCTTCATTCCTTCAGCTTTTTGCATTGCCCACTCAGAGGCTCCTTGCCTGGCCTCCCAGACTGTTCTCTGAAATCTGGATGAAAGCCTCTCTGATCACACAACTCTTGCATTCTCCATGCCAGTAAAGCTAGCATCACATGGATGATGCCTAGATCTGTTGTCAGTGGAAACACTAGCCAGGCCTCTTTGAACCATGGCTGCAGCAGCCTCTGCATACCGGGATAGCTGACAGAGGTGAATTGAATCTCAGGTAACCAATTTCCTAGGGGGGTCCTTTTTGAGTAGGGTTCTCAGTGACTCTCTTCTCAAATGAAAGGTTGACACTTTTATACCCATTCAGCTCCCATAGATGGGGTCTTGCTGATTCCTGAGATGCCTTCAACTTATCTTTCTGCTTGTCCCCTGTACAAAGTAATAAGTTTCTTTTTAATGGTGTTAATTTTTTTAACAGCCACATCTCCTTTGGCCCCAACTATATACATAATTCCTTCTGGACCAAAACTTAAATTTTTCAAATTTTTCTGCTCTGCCTTTTACCTCTGAGTCTCACTATACACCCAACAGTACTCAGGCCGTAGCCTGAATGTTGAACTTTCTTGAAATTTCTTCTGCCAGATTAATTAGTCTTTACTCTCAGTCTCCTGCAAAGTTGCAGGACATGGGTGAAATGTGTAAACCAGTTTTCTGCCACAGTATGACACACATAGCTTCTAATCCAAGTGCCAATGGAGTCCTCCTTTAAAATTGAAACTTACTGAGCCTGGATTTTACTGTCTGCCTCCGATCAGCATTCTGATCTTCTGAGCTCTGACCAGAATTAATAATCAGGCTCTGCTTGCAGTATTTTAGAGGGTCTTTAGTCCACATCTCCAGACCTTTCTAAACACCTTCTGCAGACTAGTTCCAAAAACCTCTATGCTACATTGTTAAGTATAGTCAAACCAGTGACTCCACTTCTGGTACCGATTTTCTGTCTGAGTCAGCTTTGCCATTGTTGAGACACAATAACCAAGACCCAGAATTTCAAGAGGGAGAGGTTTAATTAGCTCACAGTTTCATTCCCTGATCAGTTGGCTGAAAGGCATAAACATCGTGGAGGAAGCTCACGATGGAACAAAGCTGCTGAGTTCATAGTAGCCGAGAAGGAGAGCAGGGAAAGAATGCCAGAGAACACTGAGCAAGAGACCACAAAGAGTCCACGGCCACAACTCCATGACCCACCCAGACACACTTATAAATGTGCTCCACCAATCCCCGGGACAGACCCTAAAGCAAATCAAGTCGAAACTCCATTCTAATTACCACACAAGGTTGGGAAATGTGGGCTGTAGCCGAGTCTGTGACCATTTGACCCTGAAGGAGAGACTAGAATTTTGCGGCATGAATAGTAGCGTAGGATGGACTGCTTTTCCGTTCCGTTCTTAAGTGTTTTGACTATCTTGTAGGTATTGGAAGTTACTGAAATGTTCTACACAGAACCATGCTAGGAAAAACAGATCAGAGGGGTTAATATGCTGGGAAATCACTTAGGATACTTTTGTAATCATTCCAAGGGAAAGAGGAAGATCAAGTCCTTAATCAAGGCAGTTGCCTACTTTTAATTTGTAAGTATTATACTCAAGTGTTGGGCACATTAAAAAAGGGAAAATATGTCTTCTAATTGGAAGGAGAGAATGGTGCTCACTAAGTGTGTTCTTAGTTTCCTACTCGCTTTACCAGGGAAGAACACTCTGAACATTCTCTTCGGAACAGGTGTAGCTAATGACAGACATGGCATTAAAGGTTTCTTAGAAAATATTGCACAACAATATGAGCCTTAATTTTTCCTAGCAGTAAAAATCAGATGAGAATAATATGGTCCCAACTTCAACAAATATGATATTACAGGTGGAACCTTAAAATACATGTTTTTTTTGCAAATTCCATATGTGCTTCTTAAGAATACTCAAGATGATAAACACTTCTAAATTATAAACATATAGAAAATAGTTCTGATAATAGGCCTTGATTTATTTACAGCATACTCTTACAACAAATTTTGTAGGTTTAAGGATGGATAGTAAAACAAAATTCTATGATTAGTAACATGAGTATTAATGACTAGATCCTTAGAATTTGGGATAATTAATATTTTGTTTTGCTTAATATATGCAACCATTGTTGAAAATTCATGTCAATAACAATTGTATTCTACAGAATTCTTATTAATAAATTAATAGAAGCTTTCTTTTCTTAATATTAAGGACTCAAAGCTTCTTTACAGTTTCAGCAGATTCATTGTTCTTCCCTGCCTCCCCTCATTTTAACCCATTCTTCACTAACCATTCTGCCCTATTTAGCCTATCCATTCCCTGGCAGGTATGGTATTCCTAACCCATTTACTTTCACCATAGTCTCATTCCATTTTACCACTCCCAACATCGTACAGATAGTACTTTTTCAATGTTGCCATGGCTCACCTGATTTTTTCTAGCACATCCTTACATACTGTGTCAAATTCTGTCCTGTCTTGTCCTACCTTGTCTTGTCCAACTCTTCTTTGCTCTAGGCATCTGTACCATGCACTGCTTCACTCTACTCTTTTTGAATCATACCATTTAGCAGAAAGTCCTATTTAAAACCACCCAGCCTTTCTCAAACATTTTTTTCCTTACTCTGTTGGACTGTAGCCCACTCTACATTTTTTAATTAGTCCTGCTCTACCTGAATAGCTTTTTCCTGTCTTGTACAACACTATCTTTGTGGCTCTCCTAGTTCCTGACTGATGATACTGCCCTATTAAAGAGACCTTGAATAAAGTCCATCTTCAAAAGCAAGATGAGATCAATGACTGACAGTATTTCACACTAGCAGAATACTCCTGAATTCTAAGTTTGCAGCTGTCAAAATTTAACAAAGCTATCAGTTTTATTTCCAGTTTAGAAATTGCATAGGCACTTTTTAAATTAGCTCAAGCTTCACATGAACAGCTAGAGATAACAGAGACATAGCAGTTTTAACTATTTTAAAACTCAAAAGTTGCATTGAGTATTTATAATATAAGAAACCATAAAAATGAGTTTAAGGTGGAAAAGAGGAATGGGAGGAAAACCAGACTGAATTTACGTATATCTGAAATGATGAATCACTGGGACAATGTATGAATTATTACCATCTTGTAAACAAGCCATATCTGTATGGTTTACAAAATTACCCAAAATATCTTTTGCTAGCCTTGCTTTCAATAAAATTTAGATGTTTTACATTCCGTAAGTACCAAGACAGGAATTATAATAAAAGAAATTTGGTATGTGAGCTCTAATGAATACCAGAATAATAAAGGGAAATTTATTACATAAAATGAAGTACACAGAATACATCAGTTCAATCTTATTTTTAACTTTCATCAATTTCGATATTCAGTAACTTTTTTGTTTATATTTGCATTAAAAATATTTTCTGTATTTCGGTTTACCAGGATATAGGGACTATTTACAACATAGTACCGGAATAGGCAAAGTGATTATAGGCCCAAGGGTTTGCATTATAATTTCTTTTTAAAGATGATTCTTCTTTTAAAGAGTACGCTGCAAAGACACCAGCTCTTAATTCCTGAGTTGTGTAAATGTTACATTATTTTGAGAGTTTTTTCAGAAGAAGCCTTTGAGCCAAGAAGACTATCATAGGTTATCCAGAGTGGAGTAGAATGCCTTTACAAATGTCCTTGTAAAAGAGAAACACAAGCCAAGCACAGTGGCCCATGCCTGTATTTCCAGCACTCTGCGAGGCTGAGGCAGGAAGATCACAAGTTTGAGCCCAAGATAGGCAACTTAGCAACTATCTAGGCCCTGTCTCAAAACAAAAAAGGGCTGAGTGAGGATGTAGCTCAATGTGAAAGCCCTGAGTTCAATTCCCAGTGCAGAGAGAGATAGAGAGATAGATAGAGAGAAAGAGAGAGAGAGAGAGAGACAGACAGACAGACAGAGAGAGAGATTCTTTTCTCACACAAAACAAAAGAAGGTAATGTGAAGAGTGGAGCAGAGATTGGAATGATGTGACTACAAGCAAAGGAACACTGTCAGCCACTGGAAGCTGAAAGAGACAAGGAATAGATCCTCCCCACCCACTTTGTTTTTAGACTTTTACTTCTGGCCTCCATAACTATAAGATGATAGATTTGTTCATTTGTAAATGATCCACCCGGTTTGTGGCAATTCATTATAGATGCCATAGTAAACTCATAGATATTGGTACCAGAAAATGGGATGTTACTGTAGAAAATACCTGAAAATATGGAATTGGTTTCGACATTGACAAATGGATAGAAGCTGCAAGAGTTTTGAAAAATATGATAGAAAAATCTTAAGTTGCTTTGAATAGACCACTGACATAAATAAGGATGTTAAAGAATACCAGTGAGGACTCATGAGGAAGTGAAGACCATGGTACAGAAAGCCAATCATCTTAAGAATATACATATTGCTTATCATCATAAATAAAATATTGGTAGAAATATGAACATTATATGCACTTCTGGTAAGGTACACAAGGAAATGAAAAGTCTGTTATTAGAAACCAGAGGAAAGATGACCTTCATTATGTACTGGCATATAACTTAGCTGTACTATGTCCACTAGTTTTTGGAAAGCAGAATCGTAATGATGAATTTAGATATCTAGCTGAGGCGATTTCTAAGAAAAGTATCATTTAATTAGCATATTTCCTTTTTGCTACTTATAGTGTTAGTCTGTGTTCTGCTGCCAAAATAGAATATCAAAGATTAATTTATAAAGAATAGAAATCTGCTTCTTACAGATTTCTTACAGCCTTCAAAAAGAAGGCTGAGAAGTCAAATGATATCTATTAAGAGCCTTCTGCTGCAATAAGATGGCACAGGGCATCACAAAAGAGGGGTGAACAAACTCAGGTCTCTCTCTTCTTGTAAAGGAACAAATCTCATCATGCACTCTCTGTTCTTTGCTGGTATAGTACAATACCTAAACTGGATAATATATAAAGAAAAGAGGTTTACTTTGTCTCACATTTCTGGTGGCTAGAAGTCCAATATTGGATGCCCAAATCTACTTAGCTTCTACTGAAAGGCTCATGCTACTCTAGGCATGGTAGAAAAGGGGAAAGGCAAGTGGGTGTATGAAATGAAAGCAATTACATAGCAAGAAAGCAAGCAGAAAAGAGAAAGCCCAAACTGAACTAATTTTATTACAAACCACTTGTGTGATAATTAATCTAGTCCAAAAAGAGCAAGAACTTACTTCTGTGGGATAGCACTAGTCCATTTATTAGGCTCCATCCCCACGACATGCACATACATGTCCCACTAGGACTAAACTCTCAGTGCTGCCACATTACAAAGTTAAAATATGAGGGTGCTAATGTGAAGCAACTGTAAATCTTTACAACTGAACTAAAAGAGAAGCAGAAAAAATTGCCAGCCTATGTGCTCTGATTAAGAAATGAGAAATCAGGCTGGGGATTTAGCTCAGTGGTTAAAGTGTGTGCCTTGCAAGCACAAGGACCTGAGTTCAA
>PVJO010006981.1:43653-54936 GCA_004026905.1 Hystrix cristata | reverse complement strand
TTTTATCTAATTATGCTTACTAAATGATTCTCAAATTATACCTCTTATTGTTTAAAATTATTTTTAAAAAGTTAGCTGTACTAAAATTTACTCTTTCGGGTATACGGTTTTATATACTTTGAAAAATGCTTAGAACTGAGGCTGTAGCTCATTGGTAGAGCGCTTACCTAACATAAATAATGCCCAGAAAAAGAAAAAAAGAAAAAGAAAGAAAGAAAGAAAATACTTTCGAACTACACCATGGGGGTGAATTCTATTTAATTTTAAGTCTCAGTTTTATATAACTATAGAAAAATGTCTGTGGGAAAGGAGACAAAGGCTAGGGAATATGAATGTAATATCCTTGTAATCTATATGGATTAAAGACAAAGATAAAAATAAAATGGTGAAAGTATTAGAAGGAAATATTTAAAATTAGTTTAGTACCAGTTAGGATGAAAGTTTTGCTAATCATGAAACAAATAGCAATTGTGAAAAAATTATCAGATTCAACTACATAATTAAAAAAAAGTCTCTCAAGGACACTGTAAAAGAAGTGAAATAAATAAGAAATACAGAAATAATTTCTGTATAAATGCTATGGGTTGAATATGACCCCCAAAGTTCATGCTTTGGGTGCTTCAACAGTGACATGATGTTAAGAAGAGAAACCTTTAAGAGGTGATTAGGTCAAGAACACTTTGTCTCTCATGAATAGATTAATGCCATTATCATGAGGGTTTGTTATAAAGATGAGTTTACTTCCTCTTTGTTTCTCTTGACTATGCCTTCTTGTTCATGTGATGTCTTCCACTAGGCAGTCACCAGAAGTGGTCTCTTGATCTTGGACTTTCTGGGCTCCACAGCTGGGAGCCAAATACATTTTGGCATCTTATAAATTATCCACTATCAGATATTCTGTTATAGCAGCAAACAGAGACTAAGGCATAGAAGAATCACAAAAGATTTTAGTCTAGTGGGAGCAGTATAATGTAGTAGACTCATAGTGTATTAGAATACTGGCCCTGATATAAATCACATAAATTTTAGGTCCATGCAACTCTCTGCCACATAAAGCATAGATGAACTGTGAAATAATATGTTCTCTCTGCTTTGTGCTGTCTCATTGGTAAAATCAGCAAAATTCCCTCAATAAGATTATTGTATTTTGACCATTTACATTAAAGACTAGTTACAATGCCTTGCCCATAGTAAGCCTACAAATAATGTTAACTATTACTTTTATCGTTGTTGTTAAGTGATTCTAGTAATCAACAAGGAAAAAGCAAGCAGATCATAGAAAAAAAAAGCTAATTTCATGAATGTAAAATTCACAGAAAACAAAATACAAATTGCTAATAAATATGTGAAATGTTAGCTATGCAAGTTTTAACATAAGAATTTACTTCTATTATAAAATTTGGTGATATTCTAAATATATATTCTTCTACATTATGTTATTCTAGTTTCTCCAAAAATGAGACACTCAGATTTGATTATTCATACAAGAGATTTATTAGGAGAAATGACCATGAAGGAAAATGGGAAGAGAGCTGGAGAAAAACTGGAAGAACTGCCAGATAACAACACAGGATTGACTGAGTGAGAAAGAAATGTAAAGAAAGAAGAATAAAAGGTGGAAATCATGGTAGACTGCTCTGTGGTTTGGGAGACTTCACAAAGGCTCAACGTTAGGGATTCTTGAGCCAAATTCCTAACAGAGTAGTCTCAGGAATGGATCTGTTTTAGAATATCCACTCTGTTCAATGTTTTACCAGCTGGGAGCAAGGAAGAGTGGTGTGTGCATATCACAAGAACAGTGATGAATTTCAAAATGCTGCAGCTAGGCTGTAGGTCAATTATACTCTGGGTGATGTGACATATAAGAAGCATATTTTCGCACCACTATGCATGGCAACTATCTTTGTCACTTTCTCATCAATGAGACACAATATCTGACACCCCAAATTTAAAGAAAAACTGTGTATTTTGGCTCACACTTCAATCCATAGTTATTTGGCTCCAAAGCAGGGCAGCATGTCAAAGGGCCATGCAGAGGAGAGGCTGCTCAAGGGATGGTAGAGAGGCAGCAGAACACAGCAGAGGAGCTGGAGAAGGAGATAAAACCTTCAAAACCATGCCCCCAGTGACCTTCCTCTTCCAGTCAAACTCTAATTTCTAATAGCAAGTCAGCTACAAGCCCCCATAATCCAATCACCTTTCAAAAGCCTCTCTTATAAGTGCTTGAGTCTCTTGGGGACCATCTAAATATAAACCATGCCAATGACATAAATTTATTCATATATTTGTAAGCCAAATTTGCAATACTTTTCAAATTCATAATGTTCATTCCCTTTTACTACAGCAATTCTAGCTCTAGGAACTTATCCTTTAGAAATATACAACTATGGGTTTCTGAGAAGATGGCAAGGCAAAAACCAAGATTCAGAATCCAGACACTGAAAAATAACAACGTGGGGAAGAAGGGCAGGGGAGAAGTGGATCCCTGGGAACCAGGAAAGATATGAAGGGAAAATTGGAGCCCACAGAGAAAATGAAGAGACAGACCACAGTGCAGAAAAAATGAGGGGCAAATGGCATTTTCTCCCTGGCTCTCGGTCCTCAGTGTAAGAAAAGAGGATTGACTCTACTGACACACAGTGAGGCTTAGAGGGAGGAACACAAAAGTGGAACAGAGTAGTGGATGCTGTGTGCTACAGCAGCTGGTGAGTGACTCTAGTCCAAGCAAGTGCCATGTCCCCTGGAGAGGGTGCTTGGCCAGATGCCATTTTAGGGAAGGACCAACCGAAACTGGGACTCAGAGCAGCCACGTGTTGTCTTCATCTCGGGGATCTCAGTGTTGAAATCCCATAGTGACTGAGTGATGGACAACTGTGGGAGATATCCAGGGCTGGGGAGTCATGGTCAGGCCAACAAGAGACACCCAGAGTGTTATAAACCAAATGGCTCAGTCCCAAAACTGTGACCAGAGGTAAAGATCAGCCTGAACTTCTGTGGATTCAGAAGTACCTGAATGGACACCCAGCCCTAATCTTGTTACAGGTTTTTTGGTATTGCCCAACAACCTGCCCTCATCCTACTTCAGGCTTGCTGGGATTATCCAGCTTGGATCTGGTCTCTGACTGTCTCTTTTGTCTACAAAAAAAAGAAGATTCACACCCTGGATTGGCTATCACCACTAAACTATAGACCCCAGAAAATAACCATGGGCTTGAAGTTAGACAGAAATTTATTTTTTTCTATTCTTTATTTTTTTTATTGCATTAGTTTCTTTGTTCTTGTTGTTCATTTGTTTTTTGCATTTTTGTTTGTTTTTCTTTTATTCATGAATGTGAACATTGTTTTCAGTTTGTTTTGTTTTGTTCATGTTTTCTTTTCTTTTTTTTTTCTTTCCCTCTTTTCTACTTCACCAGTTACATGAGGATTGGGTAATCTTTTGCCAATCAGTCTTGCTTCTAATCTCTTTCTCTCCTATTATTTTTCTATTTTTTCTCTTATAGCATTTAAATTTGCTTCCCTGTGAGAAAAATCACTCTATTGAGTGCATATGTACTGTTCATAATTTTCTGATTTGTTTTAGATTTTTTATATAAGTCTTGTATCTAGGGTTGGAGTGGCAAATGTTAATACTGTCAAGTATCACAGTTTGTCATTTTCTAGACTGTGCTTGATGCTATCATTACTTTAGCCAAGGTAACATAGTTGTTTTGACCCATTGTTCTTCCTTGTATGCCAACACCAAGATTTTCTGGGTATCATAAAAAGTAGCATACTCCACTACCAAAGAACCAGGTGCTAGACCAAACGAGCATCAACCTCTGATCCCTAATAAATTGAAGAGACAGGATCTTGGGACAGACTCAAAAGCTAAAAGCCAACTACAACCTCCCAAGCATGGATAAAGAACTTAAAATACATATAACTGAGACATATAGAATGCCAATTAGTGATGATCACAAAAAACCTAAGCCAAGATGCATAATAGTCTAGATTCCAGGAATTAAACACAACCACAGAATATTAAAAGCTGTTTCAGAAAAGAAACAAATCACTGATAAAGGAGAGCTGATCAGAATCACAGCAGACTTCTCAACACCAACCTTAGAGGCAGGGAGAGCTTGGAATAAAATATTTCAAGATCTAAAAGAACAGATACTTCCATGATAAAGAACACCTAAAGAAATTCATTACCATACAAACCAATACTCCAAAAAGTCTGAAGGGTATTCTAGGAAAAGCCAAGGAAGATGAAAATTCTATGAATCCCAATAGAATAAATCCACCAGGCAAGTCAAGCAATTACACAGAAGGGAAAGAAAGGGAACCAAGAACAGGAAAATATGACAAGGATAAGTCAGTACATATCAGTTATAACCATCAGTATGAGTGGTCTCAATTCACCAATCTAAAGATACATATTGGCAGAATGTATCGAGAAACAAGGTCCAACAATATGCTGCATACAAGAAACACATTTAACTCAGAAAGAAATTAATAAACTGAAAATTAAACAATGGAAAACAATACTAGGTGCAAAAGGAACCAAGGATAAAGCAGGGGTAGCTACTCTTTTTGCAGACAAAGTGGATATCAAGCCAAGACTGACTAGAAGAGACAAAAAGAAAGTCACTACATATTGTTAATGGAACAATCCAAGAGGAAGAGATAGCGATCATAAATATATAGTCACCAAAAAGCAGCACACCCAGCTATATAGTACAAACATGGACATGAAATAGTACAAACCAACATGAAAAATCAGATAAGCACTAAAAAATTGTAATGGAGGACCTCAGTACTCCACTGTCACAAGCAGACAGATCAACTAGACAAAATAAGGACTAACATGTATCATATTGGGAAAGAGAAGCAATTGTTCAAATGGGAAGGGACACAAGGGAGGGGGATGGGGAAAGGAATGGAGGGACATTTTTTTAAAAAAAGAAGAGGCTGGGGATTAAGCTCAATGGTTAGAGTGCTTGCCTAGGAAGTGCAGGGCCCGAGTTCAATCCCCAGCACCAAAAAAAGAAAAGAAAAGAAAAGAAAAGAAAAGAAAAGAAAAGAAAAGAAAAGAAAAAGACAAACCAGTAAGAAAAAAAGAAAGAACAGAAGGAAAAAAAATGGAAGCAAAGCTTTTGTAAATAAGCAGGGAGAGGAGGGGAAGGAATGGAAAAAACAAAGCAGCAGATATACCATGTACAGGTACAAATTCCCTATGATGGATGTTATCATTATGTATATGTAAAATGTACCACTAAAATAAAATTAAAAAAAAAAAAGAAATATCAGAGGGTTGCCAAATTTTTGAACAAATGGACTTAGTAGCTGTCTACAATGTATTTCACTCAACAGGAACAGAATATACTTTTTTCTCACCAGCACACAGGACATTCTCCAAAATAGACCACATATTAGATAATACAACATGCTTAAGTAAATATAAAAATTGAATTTTTACCTCATGCTTATTATCAGAGCATAGTGTAATTAAACTGGAAATCAATGGCAAAAGAAACCATGAGAACAACATAAACACATGGAATTTAAATAACATCTTCCTGAACACCCAATTGGTCACAGATAAAATCAAATAGTTGTTACAATTAAATAGTAATTTCATTATGACATACCAGAACTTTACGAGACACAATGAAGGCAGTACTATGAGACAAATTTATACCAGTGAATTTTCACATCAGAAAAACACAGCAAGCTCAAATAAATAAGCCAAATTTGAACCTAGAGTTTCTAGAAAAAGAAAAACAATTTAAACACAAAGCATGTATGAGGTAAGAAATTATAAAGATCAAAGCAGTCATTAATGCAATTGAGACTAAGAAAACAATACAAAATATTAGTGAATCAAAGAGTTGTTTCTTGAAAGATTAAATAAAATAGACAAAGCCTTAGCTAACCTCATCAAAAAAAGAAAAGAAAACAAAAGACTCAAATTCATGAAATTAGGTATGAAAAAGGTGAAATCACAATGAATCCTGAAGAAACCCAGAAGATCATCAGTTCTTACTTCAGGAATCTGTATTCTAATAAGATGGAAAAGGCAGAAGAAATGGCCAGATTCCTACATACATATGAATTACCAACGAAGAATCAAGAAGACATAAAAATTCAAAATAACCCAATATCAGTCAGTGAAATTGAAGTAATAATAATAATAATAATAAAAAAAACTACCAATGAGGAAAAGTCCAATCCTGACAGATTCACTGCTGAGTCTCTGAATTCTACAAGAAATTTAGAGAAAAATCTGAGGACACTACTCCTCAAACTCTTTAATGAAATTGAAAGGGAAGTAGTTTTCTCAAACTGATTCCTGGAAGCAAATATTACCCTGACACCAAAACCAGAGAAAGGTCCAACCAAAAAAGAGAACTACAGGCCAAACTCCATAATGAACATAGATGCAAAAATCCTCAATACGATATTGGCAAACACAAAGCAGCAAATCATCGAGAAGTTTATACACCATAACCAAGTAGGATTCATCCCAGGGATGCAGGAACTGTTCAACATATGCAAATCAATAAATGTAACGCAGCACATTAAAAGTACCAAAGACAAAAACCACATGATTGTCTCAACGGATGCAGAAAAAGCATTCATTAAAGTCCAACACCCATTCGTGATTAAAAAAAAAAAAAAAAAAACTACAGAAAATTGGAATAGAAGGCCGCTATCTCAATATGATAAAGTCATCTATGAAAAAACAACAGCCAACATCATACTAAATACCCAGGTACAGGAAGTCTTCACTCTAAATTCTGGAACAAGACAAAGATTGCCACTATCATCAATCCTATTCAATACAATTGTGGAAACACTAGCCAGGACAATTAGACAAGAGGAAAAAAAAAAAGAAAGTGGATAAGAAAGGAAGAAGGAAAATTATCATTATTTGCAAATGACATGAAGCTCTTCATACAAAACCCCAAAACGCCACCAAAAGACTCCTAGATTGAATAACCAAATTCACCAGCATAGCAGGATACAAAGTCAACACTCAAAAATCAATAGCATTCCTGTACATAAATAACAAACTCATTGACAGAGAAATCAGACAAACAACAACTTTCACAATAGCATCAAGAAAAATGAAATACTTAGGAATCAATCTAATGAAAGAAGTAAAATAATTTTACACTGAAAACTGAAGTACTGTGAAAAAGGAGATTGAAGAAGTTATCATAAAATGGAAAGATATCCCTCGTTCTTACACAGAACCAATATAGTGAAAATGGCCATACTTCCAAAACTGTTATACAGATTTAATGCAATTCCAATCAAAATACTAATGGCATAACTCACAGAACTAGAGAAAATAATCCTAAAATTCATTTGGAACCAGATGAGATCTAGAATAACAAAAGCTGTTCTGGGCAACAAAGGCAAGATGGAGGGGCTGGGGATTTAGCACAGTGGTAAAATGCTTGTCTAGTAAGTGTGTGAGGCCTTGGGTTTGGTAGTTAGCACCAAAAAAATTAAAAAGCAAAAAAGCAAAGGTAAGGCAGGGGGCATCACAATCCCTAAATTGAAATTAGATTACAAAGCTACTGTGGTAAAAACAGCATACTACTGGCACAAAAATAGACACAAGAACCAATGAATCAGAATAGAATATACAGAACCAACTCCAAACACTCTCAACTATCTTATCTTTGACAAAGGAGCCAAATACCTTTACTAGAAGAAAAATGTCCACCTCAACAAATAGTGGTGGGAAAGCTGGCTTTCCACATGCCAAACACTAAACCTAGCCCTATATGTCTTCTCATGCACTAAACTAAAATCAAAATGGATCAAGAATCTAAATATTAAGACAGAAGCACTTAATCTTCTGGAAGATAGAATAGGTAAAACTCTTGAAGACATACATGTAGGCAAAGACTTTAGAACAACACCTGATTGCACAGGAAATACCACAAAGAATCAACAACTGGGATCACATCATTTTAAAAAGTTTTTGCACAGCAAAAGAAATCATGAACAGAGTGAAGAGACAATCTGCAGAATTAGAAAAACATTTTTACCAGCTACTTTTCAAAGAACTGATATCTAGAATATATGAAGAACTCAAAAAATCAGAACCCCCCCCAAATTTAAAGATCCAATCCAAAAACAGCCATCTAAAACGAATAGACACTTCTCAGATGATGAAATACAAACAACAAATAAATATATTTTTCAAAGTTCACTGGTCATTTCGGAAATGCAAATTCAACCAACACTGAGATTCCTTCTCACTCCAGAAAGAATGGCTATCATCAAGAAATCAATCAATAACAAATGCTGGTGAAGGAACCCTTCTTCACTCTTGGTAGGAGTGCAAATTGTTACAACCAATATGGAAATGAGTATGGAGATTCCTCAGAAAACTAAAACTAGAGGTTCTATTTGACTCAGTCATTCCCCTTCTAAGTATTTTTCTGAAAGAGTTAAAAGCATCATGCCACATCGATATATGGAGAACCATGCTTATAGCAGCCCAATTTGTAATATTTAAATCTTGGAAACAGCTCAGATGCTCATTAATGGATGATTGAATAAAGAAAAAGTGGTTTTCATATACAATGGAGTATCACTCTGCCATAAAGAAGGATAAACTTGAGATATTTTTTAGATAAATGGATGCACCTTGAGACTATCACTTTGAGTGAAATAAATTGAACACCCCTGTTTAAATATCACATTATTACTCTTGTGTGAGAATCCAAACTGGTAAATAAGGACCAAAATGTATGATAGATATTGAAAACAAGGAAAAAAAATGTTCAGTTCAGAAGGGAACAAGGGAAGAGGAAGGGAGAAGAAAGGAATGGAACAGGGACAAAAAAGAATGGAAGGAAAACAATATAAACAAACTTTTATAAAGTGAGAGGGGAAGAAGGAGTAAAGGGAAGAGAGGGAAATAAGAACAAAAAATGAATTAAGATATGTTATGTACAGGTACAAATTTCTTATGAAGAATGTGATCATTATGTATGTCAAAAGTATATCTATAAAATTAATTAAAAAATAAATGTACAAGTCTGTAAAATGTATACAAAGTAATATTTCTTACATTATCATCTGTCACTGTTAAAAATTAGAACCAATTTAAAGTTTCATCAATCGGAGACTGTATAACAAGTACATCAATACAGTTAGAGGAAATACACTCTGGTGTTCTGTGGTACAGTAGGGTGAATATAGTTAGCAATAATGCAATGTGTACTCCTCAAATAGTCAGAAGAGAGGATGTTGAATGTGCTTATCATAAAGAAATGGAAAAAGTGTAACCTGATGGATGTGCTAATTGCCATGATCTGATCATTACCAAATGTACGGTGTATACATAACCAAAACACTACACTGTACCTCATAAAAAGCATAGATATTATATGTTACTCTAACAAAGTAATTTAAAAGGGGGACTGGAAAAAAACAGCACATAGCAATTAAATGGGATATTGCTGAAAGCTGGGCATGGTGATATACACCTGTAATCCAAAGACTGTGGGAGGCTGAAGCAGGAGAATCATAAATTTAAGCCCAGATTGACTAATTTAGAGATTTAGCAAAATCTCAAAATAAAATGTAAAAAAAGCCTCAGGATGTAGCTAAATGTGAAGGCCTTGGGTTCAGTCCTCAGTATTATAAAAATGATAGAATACTGTTGAAATATGAGTGTGAACATAAGAATACATGAGGTAGTATTGAGCAATAATGAATAACAAACAGGATGCCTCCTATGTACCTTTATGTTCATTTAAAGGAAAGGAAACCAAGTAAGAGGAATGAAATGTTTATCTTTCAGAATAGTTGTTAAATTTTTAGCTTCATTTTATTTTTCTTATAGAAGAGGTCCTTAATAATTCTCTCTCATTATTAGAGGACGCTTTCAACTGCTTGGGGAAAATGCGTTAGTGTGAAATGACCCCAATCAGTGGTAGTTTTATGTATTAATATAAATTACCAGCCAAAGATTGTAAAAAAAAAAAAGACAAAATTATTAACATTCATTTAAAAATTATTGCCCATGAAAAGGAAGATGACCTCACAAGTGCAGTTTGTAGTTATCATTGTAAACAAGCCTTTTAAAGACTCCTTTACAGGCAAATATATAACACGGTATGATGGAAGAATAGATATGTACTTGTACCTTGGGAAAATATTTCTAATGACAGCATAATTTGCAGATTAAGATAGTGCTTTCTCTAAAATATCTCAGAAGGAAGTGAACATGTTGTTCTCTAGAAAATTGTGTCAAATCACTCAAAAAATTTCAATGATGATAACAACTGTTAAACTTGCAATCAAAGTGTGAATAAATTATTTTAATGAAACATGAGAGGGATAACATGACATTTTTAGTATGTGATTTTATATATATCGTGTGTGTGCAATTAATATTTGCAAAGATAGTAGTATAAGCACATACTGGCTTATATAACTTCTATTAAAAAATTCTCTTGGAGAAAACAGAAAAATTCCTTAAATTCAAAATTATTTCATAAATAAGTACATATGGAAAATACCCCATTCTGAATAAATCTGCTTCATTTTTCATAAGAAGAGAACAGGATTGAGGGGCTTTTTAATTGTAATTGTTTGCATGTGGTTTTTATTGCTGCCATAACAAATGAGCACAGAATTAGTGACTTACAACAATGCAAGTGTATTATCCTACATCTCTATAGGTCATAACCCAATACAGACCTCACGAGGCTGAAATCAAGATGTCACCAAGGCTGTTATCCCCGGTGAAGATTCTAGGGGAGCAGAATCTTTCCAGACCTCTCCAGCCTCCAGAGGCTCCACATTCCTTTGCCCTCCTCCTCCACTTTCAAAACCAGTAACAGCAAATTGAGTCCATCTCATGGTATAATCTGTGGTTCTTTGTAGCTAGAAAAGTTCTCTGCTACCCTAATACTAAAACCAGAAAAGGACCCAACTGAAAAAGAGAACTACAGGCCAATCTCCCTAATGAACATAGATGCGAAAATTCTCAACAAAATTCTGGCCAACAGAATACAACAAATTATCAAGAAGATTATACACCACGAACAAGTAGGATTCATCCCAGGGATGCAGGGATGGCTCAATATACACAAATCAATATATGTAAGACACCACATCAACAAAGTCAAAGACAAAAATCACATGATCATCTCAATAGATGCAGAAAAAGCATTTGACAAAATCCAACACCCATTCATGATAAAAACACTACAGAGGGCTGGGGATTTAGCTCAGTGATTAGAGTGCTTGCCTTGCAAGCACAAGGCC
>PVJO010006981.1:0-43553 GCA_004026905.1 Hystrix cristata | reverse complement strand
AAGCAATTAGACAAGAGAAAGAACTAAAAGGAATAAAGATAGGAAAAGAAGAAGTTAAACTATCGTTATTTGCGGATGACATGATACTCTACATAGAAGACCCAAAAAACTCCACCAAAAAACTACTGGATTTAATAACTAAATTCAGTTGTGTTGCTGGATACAAAGTCAACAGCCAAAAGTCAATAGCATTCCTATACACAAACAATACACCCACCAAAAAAAGAAATAAAAAAAGATATACCTTTCACAATTGCACACACAAAAAATAAAATGCTTAGGAGTCTATCTAACAAAAGAAGTAAAAGACCTTTACATCGAAAACTACAGCACCCTAAAAAAAGAAATTGAAAAGGATATCAAAAAATGGAAGGACATCCCATGTTCCTGGGTAGGAAGAACCAACATCGTGAAAATGGCTATACTGCCTAAACTACTACACAGATTTAATGCAATTCCAATCAAGATACCACTAACATACTTCAAAGAATTAGAAAGGACAATCATGAATTTCATCTGGAACCAGAAGAGACCAAGAATAGCAAAAAAGTTTCCTAAGCAACAGGCGAAAAGCAGGGGGCATTACAGTCCCTGACATAAAACTATACTATAGAGCTACAGTATTAAAAACAGCGTGGTACTGGCAAAAAGACAGACCTGAGGATCAATGGAATAGATTGGAGGACACAGAAACAACCCCAGGCACACTCAAATACCTCATCTTTGACAAAGAAGCCAAACACCCTCACTGGAAGAAGGATAGCCTATTTAACAAATGGTGCTGGAAAAATTGGCTTACCACATGACAAAAATTAAAACTAGATATACATCTCTCACCACGTACTAAACTCAAATCAAAGTGGATCAAAGATCTAAACATTAAAACAGAAACATTAAATTTACTGGAGAATAGAATAGGAAGAACCCTCGAAGACATAGGTGTAGGAAAAAAAATTATGAACAGAACCCAGACTGCATGGGAAACAATACAAAGAATCAGTGCTTGGGACCACATGCTATTAAAAAGCTTTTGCACAGCAAAAGAAATCACCAATAGAGTAGGGCGAAAACCCACAGACTGGGAAATAATTTTTGCTAGCTATCCATCCGACAAAGGTCTAACATCTAGAATATACAAAGAATTTAAAAAAATTAAACCTCCCAAATTTAAAGACCCAATCGAAAAATGGGCAACTGAAATGAATAAACATTTCTCAGATGAAGAAATAAAAATGGCAAATGAATATATGAAGAAATGTTCAACATCACTAGTCATCCGAGAGATGCAAATCAAAACAATGTTAAGATTTCACCTCACTCCAGAAAGAACCGCGTATATGGAAAAATCAACCGATAACAAATGCTGGTGGGGCTGTGGGGAAAAAGGAACACTCCTCCACTGTTGGTGGGAATGTAGACTGGTCCAGCCACTGTGGAAATCAATATGGAGATTCCTCAAAAAACTACACCTGGAGGTTCCATTTGACCCAGCTATTCCCCTACTGGGGATCTTCCCAGAAGAATTAAAATCATCATACCATAGGGATGTATGCACGACCATGTTCACAGCAACACAATTTGTAATAGCTAAGTCTTGGAAACAACCTAAATGCCCAACAACCAACGAATGGCTAAAGAAAATGTGGTTTTTCTACACAATGGAGTACTACACTGCCATAAAAAAGGATAAACTTGAGTCATTTGTATATAAATGGATGTTCCTTGAGAACATACTTTTAAGTGAAATAAATCAGACACTCATGAGTACACATCGAATTGTCTCTCTGATATGAGAAACCATAACTGTAAATAAGGACAAAGAGGTGTAATAGATATTATATAAAAGGAAGATAATATACAAAGGAGAGGAGTACTAGAAAGAAAAAAGGGGAAAAGCAGAAAGGCAACAAAGGAAAGAAAAGAGAAAAGAAAAATATAGAAAATGATGAATAAACCTGCTGTAAATAGGGAGGGAAGGAACAGAGGGGAGGGGTGGGGGGGGGAGAACCAAGATACATCATATATAGGTACAAAATAAATGTGATGAATGTGACCATTGTATGTAAAATGTACCAATACATGTTCTTGGTTTAAAATAAAAAAAAAAAAAAGAAGGAAAAGTTCTCTGCTTTAAGGACTCATTTACCTGGATAATCCAAAATAATTTTCCCAACTCAACATCCTTGACCTTAATCCTGTTTGCAAAGCCCCTTCGCTGTATGGAACAAGGAACATTTTAACAGGTACATGGCGGTTAAGGTGTGGGCGTCTTTGAAGGGCCATTGTTCTGTCTTTCATATTGTTGCTTAGAGACTAAGAAAGGCAGGGTAGGGTTGTAATATATTGGTAGAGCACATGATTAGCATGTGGAAGGTGCTGGATTTGATGCCCTGTGAGACAGATAGGTGTGGGGGGGGCAAATTTAAATCCAATTTAAAAAAAATCAAATATCAATTGATGTCATTTAAGATTAATGTCAATAGGACAACAGATATCAACAAATCTGGATTATGTGTATATTGTACCAACCACCGGATTGGGTGCTATGTAATAAAGGAATAAAATAAGGAGAGAGGCATGAAAGGGGCTCTCCCTTAAGGAGGATTCTATATTGTTAAATCATCAGGAACATTCATGAAAAGACAACAACAAATGTCTAAATGCTAAATGTCAAACTCATTCCTTCAACATTTCTTGAGTACCTTTCATGCTGTTCTAAACTCAGATGACAATACAGTAGTGAGCAGAACAATGTCTCTACCTTCATCAAACTTATTTTCAAGTGGAAGAAATAGTTTATAAGAAAACAAACTAATAGATTAACTGTAATAACAAACAGTGCTAAGTGCTAAGAAGGAAGATTAAGTAGAGAAGAGGATGGGAAGAAATGGATTGGCTAGTCCAAAAAAGGATGATAGTTCTTTCTGAGACCTGACTGAATGAAAGTTAGAGAGACATACTGTATGAGTTCGTAGTATAGAGTGATCAGTTTTGACTAGAATAATTCTGAAAGTTTCATAATAAAAAAATGAAATGAGGCTAAGGAGTATAGGTCAAAAGTTTACCTAGCATGCTTAGGGCTTTGAGTTTGATCTCCAGCAACAGGAAGAAAGAAAGAAAGAGAGAAAGAAAGGAAAGAAAGAAAGAGAGAGAAAGGAAGGAAGGAAGAAAGGAAGGGAGCATATGTTCTTGAAGGGTAAGTAGAGTTTTAATTTTTTTATTAGTATATGTTTATGATACACAGTTAATTACGTGGATCCTGGATAATTAGTACACATACATATTGCATCTTGATCAGTTTTATTCCTTCTTTGCCCTCCTCTTCCTCTCTGCCTCCTTACCCAGATGGAATACAGTTTTGTTTTTTTGTTTGTTTGTTTGTTTGTTTGTTTGTTTTAAGACAAGGTCTCACTATGTAGTCAGGTTGGCCTGGAAATCACTGTAGCCCAGGTTGGCCTCAAGCTCACTACAGTCCTCCTGCCTCAGCCTCCCAAGTGCTGGGATTACAGGTGTGTGCCACCATGCCTGGCCTTGAGTAGAGTTTTAATAAATAGAGCAATATTTTTTCTTGTATTCCGTGGATCATCTTGATCAGAATCCACTATGACCAGGGCTAAACCATCAGATTTTCATGTCTTGCATATAAATCTACTAAACTATAATCTATGGAAGGGGCCTAGGAGTATACCAGATGATTTATACCTATACTGTATTATGAAAACACACCTTGATAGAAATTTGAAACATGAACACTTAAAAAACAACTACACTGCCTCCTCCCTGTAGCAACAGGTAGCCCATGTCATTCTTGGGAGGAATAAAGGATAGACTAGACTGGTGAATGAGATGGTTACAAGGGAGAGAATGTTCCCTACAAGATAAGGAGTTTAAACTCTTTATATAACTATAAGCCATTGAGTACAAATGATTAGGCACATAAATTTATAAAGCAATATTTTAGGACTATTAGCAACATTTACATTATCAGTATATATACTACCATGAATAGCTGCAGTGCACAGAATGACCTAGAAGTAAAGATTAGGTAACAAGGAAGAGTATGCTTAGTCTATGGCAGTAGTACACAGAGGAGGCATGAAGCATCAAGGTTGAGACATTTTCAATAATAATGAAAGAAGAACAGACATGGAGGACATTTTGAAGTTGAGTGCCACAGTCAGATGCTGTGGCACACACCTTTAATCCTCGCTACTCAGGAAGCTGAGGCAGGAAGACCACAAATTGGAGACAAGCCTGGGCAATTTAGGGAGACTCTGTCTCAAAATAAAAAGTAAGAAGGATGGGAGGTGCAACTCAGCAGTAGAGGACCCAGGGTTTAATCCCCAGCTCTATAAAACAAAACAAAACAAAACAAAAAGGATTGCTTCGATCGAGAGAATAAGAAGCAAGAAGCATCAGAAATGACTTAGATTTTAAATCTAAACTGGCAAAATGAGTCTGCTGATTATCATGGAGCACCATTATTAATAATTGATTATATGATGGTGCAATTCTCATAAATAATTATATGAAATTACAGGACAAAAATATATTACCTTGTTCTAGAATTTTTTCTAAATTTCTTAGAAATACAAGAAATATGATCATAACCCAAGTCTCTTGTACTTTGTAGAGGAACATGAGGCTCTAAATCAAGTATCTTGTAAGGTGGTGGGCTGATCCTCCTGAACAGTCAACCTATTTGTCAAATTTAACATTTAAAGCCATTGTATACCAAAGGACTGTGACCATTATGCATACTGCAAAAGTGGTTAACCAAGGACTTTAAATAGAACAACCCAAGAACTGATCAGTAGTCTTTTTTTACAGCATCAACTTGGAGAGACCCATGCTAATAAGCATTCCAATAAGTCCCCTTTTCCTAAGAACCAGCTGACTAACCCCTACCTCACACCTTGTAAGCACACCTCATACATCTAAGTACTGTAACTTTCAGAGCAGTTCTCTGAACTGGCAGGCTCATACTCCCTTGAGAATGCACTTTAGCTTTTTCTGTTTGTGTTGTCACTCTGTTACTCTAATAAATTTCCCTTTGTGATTCGCTTTGAATTATTTCCTTGGCTGAACAAAGACCTGTCCAAGTCAAACCAGGTCTCTAACTGCACCCTGTTGACCTTGGTGGGACCCCCTAGACTGCCCTCCCAGTAACTCTTCTACCCATCAACCATGTGGAGCTAGCATTGTAGCTCAGTGATGGAGTATTTTCCTAACGTGTACAAGGCCCTGGGTTCCATTCTGGACATCAAACATGTTAAAACAAACAAGATCTCAAATCGACCATATGAAATGAGCACTGCATTTATTTAGCAGTCAATGTGCAAGAAAATAATATTTAAGATTATAGAAAACTGAAACTGGCTTTTTACAGCAACTATTAATTATTTGTTGACTGAAGAGACATTAGAATCTAATTATATCTTTTTTTTCTTTTTTTTTTTTTTCAGTGCTGGGGATTGAACCCTGGGCCTCACATATGCTAGGCAATAATTCAATGCTGAGCTACACTTCCAGTTCCTAATTATATATTGATGACTGTCAGTATTACTAGCATTTTGGAGAAAATTTGCATTATTTTATAGGCAATTCTTCATTACTAGAGCATGCTTAAACATAGACACTATATGATAATTACTTTTATTTGCTGAATTATAAGTCTTTCAATTACTTAATGATAATGTAAAGCAAATCTCATTTACAAAAAGAAACTTACTTTTTAGAGGCTGATGTACACATTTTTCTAAACCAAGATGTGGTAGAATATGCTCAAAGATAAGGAACAGATAACTTGTGATTTTCGTATTCTATGCATTTTAAATTAAGTCAACTAAGAATATGAAGAATGCATACCTTAATATTTTCCTTTTCGCTTTCCACACATAAATATGGGCATACATATGTATAATTTAAAATTTTTGTTCATGAATTAAGGCCTTTGGAATTTTCTACGCATACCAAAACACATTTGGCAATACGTTGTTACTACTCTAAAAAAACATCACATCTATTTTCACATCTATTTTTCCATAAACATACTCTACTTTCTTTGTTCTATTTTCAAGATCAATCATATAATTCTCTCTCTGCTCTCTTTCTCTCTCTCTCCAAGCTAATTTTCCAACTTGGAAAGAAGTAGGTAACAAATAGGAGAATCAAACTACTTTCTCTGTCTTCTACTGAGGCCAAACCCACAGAACAAATGTACTTGGGATTCAAGTGACAAATTTACTTGTCATCTCATGTGAGATATATGAATAAATAAAAAGGAGAAAGGGGAAAAAGGGAGGATGTGTTTATCTTTCAGGAATGGGTAAGTATCTCCTACCAGACCAATTATCGTGAAATGTATTAGTTACCTTTCTAGAATCAATGATTTGCAAGAGAGCAGATTTAATACAGGACATTTACAAGTTACAACATTCACACACATGAACCAAATGCAGGAAGAGTGCTCAATGTCTATCTAGGCACTGGAGACCTGAAAGATCCAATCAAGGGCAGGGAGCCCACAGCAATGGCCCATGTACATCTGTGTCTGTACTTCAGTGGCTGAAGAAATCTATACTGGAACCAGGATACGATGCTTGCAGCAGAGATGAAGACCAGAGAGCTCACCTGAAGTGAACAGCAGCCATCCTCTATGATAGCAAAGCCGCGAACTCCTTCTCTGGTGAGAACGGCCAAGTTCCCCTCAGGAGAACGAGCATAACAGAGAGTCTCCTGGGAAACAGCCAACTTCTATATTCTGCTTCCATTCTCCTTTACGTCGTGTTGGCAACAATCCTCAGGTGGATCTTCTATACCCAGAACCACACCAACTCAGTCCAGCTGGGCGTTCCTGCTCAGGTTGACCATATTCATCCACCGCACACAGATAACATTATAAACACTGAATAAAATTATAAATTAAGGGATTACATTGTAAACAAAAGCGAGCGAGACCTGAAGTTGATTTGATAGTTTAGATGCAAGAAAATTAAGGTGCTAGGTGAATTTTTTTTTTCTTTTAATAGATCTCAGTCCACGGCTGGCTGCAGGCTGTGTCGGTGTTATCGATAAGACCCTGATAGAAAATTTGTAGTCTAACTGGCTTGAAACACTAGAGGAAAGAGTTCTGGGCAACCACAGTTGCTGATGAATGAGAAGAAAAATCACAGAATGGAGAGAGCCAGGAAGACACATATATGTAAGGTAGACTAAAAGGAGCCAAGCTAAGGTAAAAAATTGAATTGCCATCTGTACTGCCCCCTACCACAGGGAGACATTATTCATTTTATGGGTTCATCCAAGTCAAACACCTGCTTTAAAAATGAGCATTCTTTATAAAAACATAAACAAATTCTTTAAATATGAGATTTACAACTTCAAGGTACAATTCAGAATATGAGGACTCAGCAAAAGATTACTGATTTTAAAAGAAAAGAAAATTAATGAAAATCAACCTCAAGATTTTGTAACAATGTAATAATTATAAAAGCCTATTTGTTTATTTGTGTAGAGAGGGATACCAAGTCCTTACACATGCTAGGCAAGCATTCTATTGCTGAGCTACATCCTCAACCCAAAACCCTAAGATTTTACAACACAGCTTTTAAAAGTATGACCAAGGATGTGAAGAAAATATGTTTTCAATGAACAAAAAGAAGCTATTACTATGTTCCATTCTTGAAATTTTTCTAAACAAGAACAGAAAGTATGAAATGAACAGAGGGTACATCCCACTGTTTAAAAGTTACAATATTTTAAAGAAAAATAAACTGTGAAATAGACAACAGTAGAATAGAAATGTTAGGGAATAAAAAGATAAAATTTGAAGATAAATCAAAAGAAATTTTCTGTCCAAAAATAAAAAAAAATTTAAAAATTGACCAAATTAACACACATGTAATTTGATTTTCAGAGAAAAAGAATGGAATATATATATACAATTTATTTACATATACATGTATTTTTAAGAAATAGTAGAGAGCAAACTCACAAATTTGGTAAAATATATAAATATACAAATTTAGGAAGCTTAGTGAAGTACAAGGATAAACAAAACAAAAACTAGATATATCACCTAGGTATATCATAATTGAGATTCTCAAAATCGAAGATAAAGAGAAAAATTAAAAACAAGAAAAACATGATTCATTAAGTCAGGAGAAAATGATTTAATGAATAGTGGCTTCTCATTAGAAATAATTGAAGCTAGAAGACAGTAGAAAAATTTGTTTAAATGTCAAAAAATATGATATTCATCTTTCACTAATGAAGAAAAAACAAAGGCATTTCCAGATAAAGGAAAACTTCAAGAATTTGTCATCAGAAGTTGTGAAGAAAGTTTTTCAAACTCAGTAATACCAAAAGAAGATGTCAAAAATTAATTTCTAAAAGTCAGAGTAGTAAGTCATGAACTATTCAAAAATGAAAAAATACACGAAGGTGTTCTGTATCATTTATATTTTAACCAATAGTGGTTCTTTGCATGCCTTACTGTTCACCTGAATTTTGAAATAATCACGTCATTGTGTGAGTACCTTCCAAAATCATGCTCACAAAGCCACTAGATTTAATTCCCAAAAACTTTATGCAAGCTTTGTGCATGTGAAAGAATAACTTGGATTTTAGATGCTTATTTCAATCTCTAAACTTAACTGGTCTTGCAAAGAGTTGACTGTGAAATTTAGTTTTAAAATGGTAGAGTATATATGTATTTTCCGCTTTAATCTTCTGAAAAATCACTCCAAAGTAAAAGGAAAGTGAGAAAAAGAAATGCAAATTTTATCTTTGAGGAAGTTAAAGGGCATCTGGAATTCTTTGAGTAAGTGCTGCATATACATTTAGGGATAAACAGTGGGATAGACAGGCACTCAAAGAGAATGCACATGACCATGGCACTCAGAGCTAACTCACAGCATATAGTTCTCCCAAATATGGTGCATACTCTAAGAGACAAAATTAACACTTTTTGTTACAGCAGAACTATTCTATGATTTCAATACTTTGACATTATGCTCTTAGATGCCTTTTAATCTACTGACCTATGCCCAGAATCCTAGCTACTTTACCCAGGAGGCTGAAGCAGGAGAATGTGACGTTTGAGGCTAGCCAGGCAACCTGTTGAGAACCTATCCAAAAATAAAAGGGGGGCAGGTGTAAAACTTAGGGGCAGAACACCCATAGGTTGGGTCCTCAGAACCTCAGAAAGAAAAAGTTACTGGCCTTTGAGGGGACCATTTTTAAAGAAAAGCTCAAGGAAAATAATGCATACATGGTTCTTTAGAGCTCACTTTTAGTTCAAAGTGATTAAATTTTTTCATTCTAATACAAATTTGTAATTTTAACTCATTGACATAAATCTTTACTACCTAGAGGAGGTGACTATATGAATTGATTATCTCAGTTATAGCAGTTTAAAGCGTCATTTTATTAGAATACAATACAAAGAAGATACCTATCTATCTGTTAACTAATTTGTCAAAACACTAAATGTTTTCTATTGCCTGTATAAAGCATTCTAACTGATTCTCTGGGGCAGGCTAAATACTTATTGCTCATTGGTCATACTTCCCATGTTATTAAACTTCCCATGTTTTCGCCTCCTACCATTTGAATCAGATGTTCACAAAGAAACTGTTGAACTTGTATCAGAACATATTTATGACAGTTGTACATACTAATGTCATAATTAATTTAAGGAAATATTGCATGAAGTGATAAAATGAGTGCAAAAACAGCATTGCTCTTTCTATGAAAACTAATTCAAACACTTTTCAAAATACTATTCTTATGGTTTGTACCTAGATCTCCCCCTGAAGCCTCATGTAGTCATAGGTGGGGCTTTCGGGGGGGTTGGATCTAGAGTGCATGATTACTAAATTAGTCAACTGATTGCCTTGGCATAGTTCTGCTCAGATCAAGGATGTGATACTAGGATTAAAGGTGGGAGTACTAGCCACCCTAAGGACGGGTAGCCCTTGTAAAATATAAGGGACAGAAAGAAGCTTGTCCACCCCTTGCTTGCTTGCTTTGCTGCCTTCTGCCTGCCATCAGGAACTGTTTATCTTCTGCGATGCCATCTGCCATGCACCCTGCCTTGGAGCTAGCTGATTACGGACTGAAAACTCTACAAACTGTGAGCCAAATAAACCTTTTCTCACTTAATTTGTGAGTGTTGGGTATTTTGTCTTAGCAATGAGAAAAGTAACTAAGACAATTATTAAAGGTATATCTTTAGATATTGGTTTTGAATTTAGATAAGAGCTACATATATAGGGGAAATATCATTAACATTTAGAAGATTTCTGAAGTCAGATTATTTGCCAATTGGAAGTCCCTTATTCACTTTAAAGAAATAAAAAAAATGTTAAAAAACGAACTATTTGATATAGTTCATCTAAGGAAGATAATGGGGAACTCAAATTATTGATTTTATACCCTGAATAAAAGGCCCTACATACAAACAGATAAGTATACATTTGATGATTCAAGCTTTTATAGCATATTCTATCTATTTTATATTTCCTCAGTTTTCCCAACTTTGAGAAACAACAACAAATTCCTACCATGTTGTAGGAATAAAAAAGGTTTATCAATGTCTGTTGATATATATTTAGCCATGAAATTTTTGTAGCCAAGCAGCTTTCTAGAAAGCTATTCTATTTTAAAAGAATGAAGTATGTGCTTTTCAAAATGGAGAAATCATGTGAATTAGTATAGTTTTCAATTACCATTGTCCAAGTATACTTTTATTCTGCTAGCATTTTATTATTATAATTTAATTTGGCATGATGACAATAGTAAAAAGCCCATGGAAGAAGCTTTATAATAATTATAGTAGCTAACATCTATAGAGTCTTTATTATACATCAGACATCTTGCTATGTGCTTTATAGGAATAAACTTCTTTAATTCTCATGATTCTCAAACTAACTCCCAACTATGAAACATACTATCATCATTACTTTACCATGCTTACTTTTGTGCCAAATACATACAATAATGAATCATCTCAGTACCTGTTTCCAGAGTGAATAATAGATTATTATGAGTAGCCTGCTGTTTGGGGGAGAAAAATCATGCAGATTAATAAAAGCAATTAGGTTCAGAAAAGTAAATTCCAAAGAATAATCTCTTCATTTTAATGTAATACACAGAATAGCCAATTGTAAGACTAAAGATAAAGTTAAACAAATGTATATCACTGAAGAATACTTATGGTTATATGACCAAATGATTGATTTATACATTATTATTACTAATGATATAATTTATTTTGACTTAATACATAGTAAAATTTACATTCTAACATCCACTTCCTCAAAGTTATAGAACATCCCATTCTTGTACTGGATTAATTTCTGTGGAAATTCAGCCTTTCTTCAATTACATATTTTTAAATGATCTCTGAAAACTGGCTGTTGTGCAAAACCTGTAATCCTAGCACTCTGGGAGGGTGAGACAAAAGGATCATGAAGTTGAACCCAGCCTGGGCAATTTAGCAATTTAGAGAGAACCTGTCTCAAAATTTAAAAATAAATAAATAGAGCTGGCAGCCAAGTGTGGTAGTGCACACCTATAAACCCAACACTTGTGAGGCTGAGGCAGGAGAATTGCTGTGAATTCAAGGCCAGCCTGGGGTACATAGTGATTTCAAGGCTAGCCTGACCAACACAGGGAGATACTGTCTCAAAAAACTAAAACAAACAAATGAAAAAAGATCTGAGGTTATAGTTCAGTATGAAAACTCAGGGTTCAATCTCTATTACCACAACAAAATTCAAAAATGACCAAAAAAAATTCTTTCTTAAATATTGAATTTGCATGTGCACTGCTTTAGGCTTAGAGGAAAAAAACTCCGGAAAGTGTAGGTACATTATTCCTTTCAAGTTAATGATAAGACAACTGAGGTTGGAAAAATTCAAGAGAATTGCTTGAGAATACACAATAAATATGAGACTTTAATGTTACAAGACATTGAGTAGAATGTTTCTTATTTCTCTGAGATTATCCATTAAAACTTACAGCTGAAAAAATAAAAAAAAAAAGTTATTCTGAAGCACTACGTATCCCGTAAAGAGGTTCCAACAGGCTGCTTGGATTTGAGTCCAGAGATCATCTGGCAGGGCTTCCTAACTGATGGCCAATACCACGCAGACCATAATCAGCCAGCGTACACCTCTTGCAGCCCAGTGTAGGAGAGAATGGGGAGAGGTAGAGAGCTCATTTATGTGGTTCCTCTGCCTCCTTGTAGGAGTGAGGATAGAGTGGTTTTTAATTCTTGAAACCAAATTTTATGGTGTTGCAAGAAAAAAAAATAGTAAACTTTGAGATACATATAAGCAGAGTAGAAAGGAATTTTGGTCTTTGGCTAGGTATCTGCTTAGGCTGGCAGATGTCTCTAAACCTATCTGATCAGGAAAATAAAGAGAAACTTGGAAGAAGAAGGATGGAACTACCTCTACTTGTACAGCTCATCACGGGAAAAGCACCTAGGGTTTATAGTTCAAATGGCCATAAAGGAAAGATGCTAGTGTGGCTTCTGTAGCGGAATGCTGGTTGAAGAGTCTGACAGGGAATAAAGGGGCTGGGAAGTGCATGGTGCAGAAATTCCAAAAGTCCATAAGAGTATTCACATGAGCATGTCATGGAAGAATCAACATTTGGGTGCCTGTCACACAGAGGACATAACAAGGCTGTGTTTGATAGAAAATTTGTAACAACTGGTGTGAACTAAATATTTGATTCTTTCTTAAATTCATGTGTTAAAATCCTAACTTCCAAAGTGGTGGTTGTAAAGAATGAGGATTTTGAAAGATGATTAGCTTATGAAGGCGGAGGCTTCATTAATAGAATTAGTGTCCTTCTAAAACGTATTCCCAGAGAACCCTCTTGCCCTCTTTTTGCCAAGTGAGAACACAAGAAGTTGTCAGTCTCCACCTGGAAAAGAGTCCTCATCTGAACCCAGACATGGTGGCATGCTGACCTCAGACTTTCAGGCTCCACGGCGGTAAGAAATACATTGCTGTTGGTTGTAAACTACCAAGGATATGGCATGTTGTGATATCAGCCCTAACTGAGTACAGTAATACAAAGGTTTGCTCTGTGATCCTACCAAAGAAGGGTAAAATTTTCCAGCTTTTAATTAAGGCAAAACTATTACAAGAACTTTTATTTGACATGCTTTGATGATGATGACATGATGATGATGATAAACTTGAAAAATTTAAAAATTTTAACCTCCAAAATTAGTTACACATAAAGAAAACATGTTAATTAAATATTTTCCAATGATGGAATACTTTTCAAGTTAAACAGTCATATTTAAGCACTAAGATTGATGCAATGACAGCCAATTTTCTTCTCAAATTCTAGGTTCAGAGATTATTTTCCTTTTTTTATTCAAAATATTTCTGGATAGGCACTAAGGTACTGGCTCGGTGTGGTATAAGGAGGTGGGACATTTGGGAACTGATCAGATCTTGAGGGTGAAACTCTCACGAATGGTATTAGTGCCCTTATAAAAGGCCCCCAGAGAGCTCCCTTGACCCTTCCCCCACATGAGAATACAGCAAGGGGGTAGTCTGCAAGCCGAACGAAGACTGTCACCAGAACTGATCGTGCTGGCACCCTAATCTCAGACTTGCAGCCTTTAGAATGATCAGAAATACATTTCTGCTGTTGATAAACTACGCAGGCTGTGGCATTATACTGTAGCAGCCCGAGTGGACTAAGACAAACCAAGAACTCTACAGAATGCTGTCAGTTCATTAGAGACACTCTCTCCACCTTATAATTGAGAGCAGAAAAGAAGCAAGAAATGAGGAAAAGGAGAAAGGCTATGAGTGTGCTCTCTTCTCAGTTTTTGGCCTTAGAGTTGTACAAGTATCATGGCTGGAAAAGAACTTGCAGTTATACATGCACCTCAGTTTTAATTGAACAAGCCATTGTTTTAAATTGTGAGTTATATCACACAAACATTTATAAAATATTGCTACGGTTTTACAGCTAAGAGTAAAATGAACCCTGTATGGCTGTCTACAAGGATAAGATGATAATATAACCTGTTTCAAAGATGCCTCGTTGTTGGGGACTGGGCTGCGTAGAGCCCTGACTCCAGGAATTGTGCACCCAGCTGATGCAGCAAACTGGGCCAGCTCAGGAGAAGGTGTCCAGCACACAAGGACTCTTTCGTGTATTGTTCCAGGAGTCACTGATTTCTTGCAGGCTGTGTTGAAAAAAGGTTCCTCATTTACTAGAAGCTACGTGCTATACTTGTATGTGCTTTATTAACTAGGAGATTACATGTTGTTTTTGAACTTACTGATACTTATGGATTGCTTAGCATATTCACTCAGAAGTTAATGATCAGCCTACATGTTTTCCTGAGATAGTACTTATGTCACATTGCTAATAAAATTACAGAGTAGCTGGGGCCTGGCATCTGACCTTCTTCTCAGATCCCCAACCACCCCTGTATCCAAATTTCAATGTGAACTCTGAGTCCTTCAATACATCTCTCCCTCTGATCTTCCGTGGCACCTTGTGCTCCTGCCAAAACTTCAACCCTTTGCTTTTTAACAGTCCTGGCTTTAGCATTCATTATTCATTGTCATTCTTCAAAGAGCTGCCACCTCTGTTTGCATCTCTAAATGATGCATGGCTTAGCTGTGCCGTTTGTGAGCTTTACACAACAATCTTAGCTAAGAATTATAGCTCTTTGCATATATAGAAATTTCCATGTCCTAACGTCTATTTTAACTGCTTTATACATATGCACAATTTTTGTTCTTTAACAATTAGAGAAAATATTATTTTAAATAACATGTATTACATATTAGCATTCTTCTGAGGTTTTCTAGACACACATACACACATACGTACATATATTGGTACCAGTGTGATATTGGACAGGTAAATTACCCTATCAGTGATAAAGTTTTCATGTATGTGTATAAATGTAAATACATTCAAAATTAGTTTAATCCTCACAAAGACTCTTTGAGTTAAGTACTGCTATTCCTTTCATTTTTACATATAAATAAACTAAGTTGCTAGTAGAGAAAGAAATTTGTTTCAAGGGTCTGGGAGTACAGCTCAGCAGTACAGCATTTGTCCAGCATTCTCAAGGCTTTGAGTTCCAACCCCATCGCCCCTGACCCAGGCACACACACACAACCCTCAAAGACATTTGTTTCCAGTTTGCAGGGATACACATACAGTCTGGCAAGACAGTCTGTGGTAAATATTCTGCAAATCAGTTCTTTATATGAAAATACCACATTCTACTGTTGAGGACTTTTGGATTGTTTCCATTTTTCTGTTCTTTTTCTTTCTTTCTTTATTTCTTTCTTTTTTTTTTTTTTTGATACTACAGACTGTACTTTCAAGAAGCTTCTTCATGTAACTCAGTGGTAGAGCACCTGCCTAGCATGTGAGAGGCCTTGGATCCCATTGCCAACTCTGTGAAAATAAAATAAAATAAAATGAAACGGAAGATTCTTAGACATTTCTCCTGTTACACCCACTAAAGTTGAATATAATTATATGTATCACAAACATGTACTACTTTAGAAAAAGAGTCTCTGAAGATTATTCACTTACGATTGGGGTTCCTGGGCTATGGTCTATCCATATGCTGAAGTTTACTAAGTAATACAAAATCATTTTTAAAGTAGGTGTGGCAATATTATTCCAACCAGCAGTGGATGGCAGTTCATTTGCTTTACATCCTTAGCAACATGTGGTTTTTAAGTTTTTACTGATTTCCTAATGTTTACCCATCAACTAGTGTGAAATACCATCATATTTTAGTTTAGCTTTATTTTAGCAATAAAGAATGAAGAAGAGCATCTTTTTTTTTTAATATATATGGATCGTTGGTGTTTCCTTGTCTAGGAAATACTAGTTGCTTTTGAATCATTCATGTTTTTCTGTTGATTCGTAGTAGTCCCCTTTATATTTTAGATATTATAGTTTTGTCATTTATGTAAATTTGAAAATGTCTTTTCACCATTTTCATGCTTTTTATTTACTTTAATAATTTTCTAGATATTATATACTATATGCTCTCACTTATGCTGTTATTTTGCTTCGTAGAATTATCTTGTTGAAATGGACATGTAAAGTAGCTCAAGTCAAAGGCATACAATCTAAAGAATGCTACTTGTATAGGTAAGAAGAAAAAAATAAACTAATGTGGCTAATAAGAAGAATTCTGGTAGCATATAAACATATGTACAGAGGTACACAACATAAAGTTACAACACAGAACATTAAGGCAGAAAATATAGAGAATTTGAAGGACTGATGAATTTTGAAAATACATTTATTCTACCAATAGTTACCAGAATGTACCTAAGCTATTAGGAACCAAAGTAACTGCTCCCATGACCAGAGACACAATTTCATTATTCTTTTTATGAAATTTACTGAAGTATAATTTGAATATGAGAAAACACATATAAGTGAACATTACAGTTTTATGAATTTTAATAAATATATACATCCATGAAACTGTTCCTGACACAATAAAGATATCACAAATTCCCATCACCTTGAAATGTTCCCTCATACCACCAACCACTAAACCCCTCTCAGTTAATTACTGTTTTGATTTCCATCATCTTTGATCAGTTTTGAGTACTGTAGAATTTTACATAAATGGAACCTTGCAGTACATATTTTTATATGTCTTACTTCCTTTGATGGATGTAATGCTTATAAGTTTCATCCATATAGTTGCTCCTTTTTATTGCTGAATAGCATCACATTTTACAAATACATGATAATTCGATTTTTATGTGTTCACCTGTAGATGGAAATTTGTGTGGTTTGTAATATGGAGATATTATATGAAAACCTTCTGAAATATCTGTTTATGCATTTTAGTATAAAACTTATATCCATAGGTTTTCCTTTCTCTTGAGTAAATAATTGTGAAAATTATGGGTCATATGAAATGTGTATGTTTTACTTTATAAAAAATTAACAGTCATATATTTCTACAAGATCTGTATGAAAGTTCTACTTGTTCCATATCCCTTCCAACATTTGGCAGTGTCAGAATTTCATTTTATTTCATATACATGTTAACTCACTATAATATTTTCTAAGTTCCCTCCACATTTCTTCTTTGATCAATGAGTTCTTTAAAAGTGTGTTATTTACAATTGGGGATTTTTTAATTATCTTATTATTAGTCCACATACGGGGTTCTTAGAAGTGTTCTGGGAATGTGTCCTGGGATTTTGTAATTAATAAATGACACCTACTTCCTGGCTGTCTTTTCCACACCCCAATCTCCTGTTTTACAATGTCAATTTGGGCCACTCAGTGATATTTAACTGATGGCTCACCAGGACTCGAAGATCCAAAACAAATGTATTCTCTTGCCTGGTGCCTTACCAGTGACACCTGGAGATTGCATGTTGATGGGAATTTTTCTACCATAGTTTTAGGGACTTTTCCTGTGATCTTTGCAGCACAGCAGTCAAAGATAATCAGATTCATTCCTTGGTGGCTCAGGGCTTTAAGAATAAGTGCTCCCAAGAGTGACATTAGCCAGATGATGGAAAAGGAATCCTTGAACTCTTCTCCCCACAGACACACTGATTCAATAACAGTACGCAGATTCATTTTGTGGGAAATCTCGAAATCAGTTGGAAGGATCCAGTACTGTGAATGAGTGCAAAACTACCCACTTTGAGACAAGTGAGAAACTTGGGAAAACCCTCTTAACATAATCACCACCCTCGGGACAGCACAATAAAACCAAGAAGAAACCTTCGGCTTGCAGCTTCTTCCTGGGAAGAGAAAGACTTGGGCCACACGCCCAATGTCCTGACTTTTGAAAGTCTTGCCTGAGAAACAGGCTTTTTATCTCTCCTGTTTCGGAGCGTTAATAGGAACTAGTATACACTAGACCACTACAAGAAACAAAAGTGGAAACTTGAGGTAGTGTGTGGGCACTCATCACAGCACCTTCCTCCTGCTCACTATGAAATAAACAGGCAAAACAAACAAAGAAATAAATTAACCCAGGTTCCAGCTTTTCGCTGGGGTGAGGGAGGTAACAATGAAATTGTTCATCCCACATTCAAACTTTTTTGGGAACTTGATGGAGACCAGTTTCTGCCTCAACAGTCTTAGGGGGCCGGGGACTACTGAGAACAAAGAATGTAGTTACAAACAGCGTGCAAGCATTCACCATAGCTCCTCACCCAGCCCAGTGAAAGTCAGGGCAATACACGTCGACTTCATTCTTGGGGAAAAAATTTAATCTTCATCACCAGTGCTCCGACATCTCTCATATGACCTTGATGAATGACTTCTGTTTCACCAATCTTAGAGGTTTTCTAAAATATTTTCTAAATTTTATTAGTACATATTTGCAATTCATGCAGTTTACAATCATCCTGGGAGTTGTTACATGTACACATTACATGTAACACTACTTTACTTTAACATTAATATTACATTACTTTTTTTAATGCCTTTTCCCTTCTCTTTCCCTCCCCTGTCCCCCTCTGGTTCCCCTTTCCATTTTTTCATATTTGTTGATATTATTTGTCTTAGCTCATGTTATGGCATATAGTGTTTACACAAATTGGAGTTATTAGGTTCCTGTTCATAACATATCTTTATTCTTCTTATCGCCTCTCTCCTTCTCTTCATCCCTCACCCTAGTTCCCTTGGACCATGTCCTTACTGAAAGAGATCCATCCCCTTTTCCCTTTCTATCCATTCTTTATCATTTTCCTTCTTTATACTTTGCCTCACTGAAATGAGAGATACTGTATGGTATTTAAGCATGTATGTCTGGTTTGTTTCACTCCCAAGTATATTTTCCAATTGTGTCCTACAAATGTCTCAGATACGTCAATCTTTAGAGCCGAGTAGTATTCCACTATATATAGATATCAGATTTTCTTTATCCAGTCATCCATTGATGGGTATATATGTTGCTTCCATGATTTAGCTACTATGAATTGTGCTGCTATAAACATTGGTATGAATGTATCACTGTAATATTATGATTTAAGCTCTTTGGGGAAGATACCTAGCAGGGGGATAGCTGAGTTATATGGAATTTCTAATTTCACTTCTTTGAGAAATCTCTATACAGATTTCCATAATGGTTGCACTAATTTACATTCCTGCCAACAGTGAAAGAGGGTTTATTTTTCACCACAGCCATGTCAACACTTGTTATTTTTTTATTTCCTAATGATTGCCATTCTTTCCAGAGTCGTGTGGAATCTTAGCATTGTTTTAATTTGCATTCCTCTAATGGCCAGAGATGTTCAACATTTTTTAATATATCTGTTGACAATTTGTATTTCTTCTTCTGTGAAGTGCCTATTCATTTCTCTTTCCCATTTCTTGACTGGATCTTTCATTTTAGGTGGTTTAATTTTTTTGAGTTCTTTGTATACTTTAGACATTAGCCCTCTGTCTGAGAAGTAACTGGCAAAAATGTGCTCCCATTATGTACGTTGTCTCTTCATTCTACTGATTGATCATTTTGCCATACAGAAGATTTTTACTCTGATATAATCCCATTTGTTAACTCTTGCTGCTATTTCTTGTGTGATTGAGATTCTGTCTGGAAACTCTTTTCCTATACCTGTGTCTTCAAGTGTTTCATCTATTTTAACTTCTTGAAAGTTTAATAATTCTGTTTCAGTGTTTAGGCTTTTGATCCATTTTGATTTCAATTTATTATATGGTGAGAAATATGGGTCCAGTTTCACTCTACTAGAGATAACCAGTTTTCACTACACCACTTGTTGAATGGGCTATCTTTCTTCTAACATGTGTTTTTGGATCCTTTGTGAAAGATCAAATAGTTGAATATATCTGGTGAAGTTTCTGTATCTTTAATTCTGTTCCATTTTTCTATGTGTCCTTTTTTGTTCCAGTACCGATTTTGTCACTATTGCTTTGTAGTATAGCTTGAAGTCAGGTATTGCTATGCTTGCAGCATTGTTCTTATTGCCCAAAATCACTTCTGCTTTTCTGGGCCTCTTCTGGTTACATATGAATTTTAGAATTGTTTTCTCTAGATCTGTAGAGTATGCTCTTGGTATTTTGATTGAGACCACATTGAATCTGTATAAATCTTTTGGAAGTATGGCTATTTTGACAATATTGGCTCTGCCTACCCAGGAGCAGGGGATATCTTTCCATTTTCTGAAATCCTGTTCAATCTCCTTCTTCAGGGTGCTTTAGTTTTATTTGTAGAGGTCTTTCACTTCATTTGCGAGGTTAAATCCTAGATATTTCATTTTTCTTGCTGCTACATTGAGTGGTACTGTAATTCTTTCTCATTCCATTTATTGTGGGTGTACATAAATGTTACTGATTTTTGTACATTTATCTTGTATCCTGCTACTTTGCTGAAGTTGGTTATCAATTCTAAGAGTTTTCTGTTGGAGTTCTTCGGGTCTTCTCTGTAGAGTATCATGTCATCTGCCTGCTGGCTAATGTTTCAAGTAGTATATTGAATAGAAGAGGAGACAGTGGATGTCCTCTCTTGTTCTTGATTTTAGGGGGAATGCTTTTAGTTTTTTCCCCATTTAGTATGATGCTATCAATTGGTTTGTCATCGATAGACTTCATCATATTCAGGTATGGTCCTGCTATACCTATTTTCCTCAGGGTTTTTTTTATCATGAAAGGATGTTGGGTTTTGTTGAATTTGTTGAAATCTATGCCTTTCGATTTCTTTAAAGGGCTTGAGGGGATTTGGTGATTTAATTCTGCATCTATTGATATGATCATGTGGCTTTGTCCTTGCTCCTGTTTATGTGATATGTTATATTTATTGACTTATGTATGTTGAAACATCCTTGCATCTCTGTGATGAAACCTACCTGATCATGAGGCACCATCCTTTTCATAATGTGCTACATTCTGTTTGCTAATATCATGTGGAGGATATTTGTATCTATGTTCATTGAAGAAATTGGCCTATAATTCTCTTTTTTAATTGGATCTTTAGCCGGTTTTGGAATCAGGGTGATACTGGCTTGCATAAATGAATTTGGGAGCACTCCATGCCTTTCGATTTCTTTAAAGGGCTTGAGGGGATTTGGTGATCTAATATGCTTAAAGGTTTTGTAGAATTCGGCAATAAGTCCATCAGGTCCTGGGCCTCTTGGTAGATTCTTTATTTCTCTGTGAATTTAATTGGTTGTTATTGGATCGGTAAACATATTTATGTCTTCCTAGGTCAGTTTTGGTGGTTCATATGTGTCGAGGAATCTGCCCATTTCTTCAAAATTTGTTAATTTTTTGGAATATAATTTGTCTAAGTACTTACTGTCTTTTGGATTTTGACTGTGTCTGTTGTGATTTCGGTTTTTTTTTTCCATTTTTAATTGATATGAGTCTTTTTCTCTCTTTCTCTTGGTCAGTCTGGCTCAGAGCTTATCTATTTTATTTATTCTTTTAAAGAACCAGTTTTTCAATTCATTCTTTTTTTTAGCATTTTTTTGTCTCAATTTCATTGATTTCTGCTCTCATCTTTATAATTTCCCTACTTAACTGCAGTTTGGGACTGGTTTGTTGTTGTTTCTCAAGTATTTTAAGCTTTCTCATAAAGTTATTTATTTGGGCTTACTCTGTTTTCCTAATGTGACATTAATTGCAAGAAATTTTCCTCTTAGGACTGCTTTCATAGTGTCCCAGATTTTTTTTTTTTTTGCGTTGTACAGTCATTGTCATTAACTTCCAGAAATTTTTAAATTTCCGCTTTGATTTTGTCTGTGACCCATTTGTTGTTTAGGGGTATACTGTTAATTTTTTTGGAGCTTTTGCTTTTTTTGTAATTTTTTTGTCATTCATTTCTATTTTCATTGCACAGTGGTCTGATAGTATGCATGGGTGGTTTCTAGTCTTTTAAAATTACTTAAGCAGGCTTGTGGACAAGTGTACGATCTACTTTGGAAAAAGTACCATGTGCTACTGAAAAGAATGTGTACTCTTGTAGAGGGGTAGAATACTCTGCCTATATCCATTAAATCCTTATATTCAAGGATGTGGTTCAACTCTAAAATTTCTTTATTGGTTTTTTTGTTTAGTTGAACTATCTGTTTGTCAAAATAAGATGTTAAAATCTCCTATTATGATTGTGTTACTATTTGTTTGATCTTTCAGTTTTAGCAGTTTTTGTTTTATGCAGATAAATTCTCCAGTATTTGATGCATATACGTTTATCAATATTACCTTTTCTCATTGGATTGTTACCCTAACTAGTAGATATTGAGCTTCTTTGTCTTTTCTAATCAGTTTTAGCTTGACATTTACCATGTCTGATATTAGAATTGCTATTCTTGCTTGTTATCAAGGCCCTGGTTCGTGAAATGTTCTTTTCAATCTTATAATTTTTAGTGTAAGAACATATTTTTGGTTTAGATGAGTTTCTTTTTTTTTCCCTTGGTGATATGCAGTTTTATTTAATGAATGTTAATTTCCTTGTAGAAAACACAGAATTTCCTCCAATTAATATCATTCTAGTACGAACAAATGTATTGGTACACAGATAACCTTGATAAACAATGATCCTTTATAACTCCAAATTCCATGCACAGACTGGCAGTACTATTGTTCATTTATCATGGGTGAATTTCCCATTTGACAAACCAACCTCTCCTTTATGGAATGAGGTGCCAGATTTCAGAATGCCTTTAGTGTGCATTTCCTGATTCTGCAGGAGCAAAATTCCCCTACTGTTCATCACATGGTTATCCACTGGCACCCATAGGGCATATAGCAGGAGACACTTCCACCCCAGAGTTAAATACATGCAAAACAGTATTAAGTACAAATAATGGCATATACATACAGGATAACTCCCAGGTTACCATAAATACACTCTGATCTTTTCAAACTATAACTTTCCCATTGTTTCTCAAAAAAATTCTATTTCTTGTCATTTTACCATTTTCCCTCTTTGTCCAGTTGCTCTCACGTACACAAGCTTCCAGCTAAATACTACAATTGCAGGGCCAAGCAAAACCTCATCTCTTCATTAAAGGGAAAAGTCTTCTTTATTTTATTCTATAATAACCTATGTTGAGACCTTATTTGGCCTTTATCAAACATTTAGCTCTAATTCTTTTTGCTGCTTAGAAGGAGCTTTTCACAAGTAGCTTTTCACAAGTTTTCTGAGTTGTCTTCCAATTAGTTTGGAAACTCCTTATTGGAAGAATCCTATGCTGTTTTTTTCTGTATTTCTTATCCACCTGCTTAGTAGGTATAAATGTCTTGGTCTTATAACCCAGCATATACATTTTGGGTTCTTTACAGATTTTTTCCAGAATCAGTCTATGTTGTCTGTAAAAATATAGATGTTCTACTGGGCCAGTAAGTTGAGTGTTTGGTGTCAGAACTCATCAGCTGAATCTGTCCCAGCCACAAGACTGCAGTTTGTCCTGTTCAAATTCAACCTTGATGTCATGAACAAAATCTGGATCATCCTCCTTCTGATTTTCCTCAAAAAGTTCATCTATGATGCTCTTCCTTTTGGCAAACTGCCTGCCATCTAGTTTGTTCAGATCTTCCTCAGGATGGATGGTTGTTTCCTGTTGAGTTTGTTCCATTGTTTCTGTCAGACCCTGTCCACACAAGTGACCTCATGCAGGAGTGAACACTTCTTCAGCTGTTTTGGAGATTCCTGTTCCACGTAATTCTCAGGGTGTGAATTATTCTTTAATTGTTCAGCAGCTCTGGTGCAATCTGAGAACTTGGAAATATTTTGGACTGGCATGATATAGTGGCAATTCTTGCCCTTGATTTTGTTTTCATAAATTAAGATGATAGCTGGAGGCTGGAATCTAAATCCACATTTCTTGGCAGTGCACACCATTCTCACATATCTTTCAGGCTAAATCAGGGGACATCTGATAAAAATATGTCAGCTGCATAATAATTTCTGCTGAAGGGAAAAAAACCCATAATATCTAGGTGTTGGGAAAATCTCTTTCCCTTTACTCCTCTTCCCTGCAGAACTGATTGTGCTCCAATTCTAGAAATTCATGCTTGGCCTGGGAAGCTCACTACGTGGAGGCCTAGAAGTTCAATTAGTCACTTGTTACCCTTGCTCGTTTTCATCTTTCAGACTCTATAGTTCATTAAATAATTTTATCCTATAATAACCTATGCTTTGATCTTATTTGGCCTTTATCAAATAGGCTATTGCTTCCCCATGAATAATTTTCAGTTTTGCATGTCCAGTGATAGTATTCACTCTTTCTGTTGTTTACTTTAAGTGATTCCAAGTCTGTTCTTATGTTTTGCTGAAAGAATTGTTTCTATTTATAACAGCATCCACAGATTCAGTGTTACAACACTTCATGATAGTCCATGCATTTAGTCTTTCCACCTTTGTCTATTCTTTATGTACTGCATGACAGTTTATTATTTGCAGTTGCTCTACAGTGAGGTAGATGACATGGGGTGGGAAGAATGTGAGGTGTCTGGATAAGTAGTGTTAGACACTAAGGGAGAGGTTTGAAGAAGAGATTAGTGGTATATGAGAAGAAAAGATTGATGTGGGTTCTGATTTTATTAGAGTACTTTTGTTTGACTTGTAGGGTTAATATGTTTTCACAGGATATTTTGTGGGGTCAAGGGCAAGATATAGGAGGAAAGGGGATTTACTTTGTGATTGAGGAAAGCTATATGGTTATCAGAACTTGCTTATAGGGAGAAGAATAAGCTAGGTAAAATATGGAAGAGCCAAAGCCTTAGGATGGGGAGGATCAAGGAACAGTACTGGGGAAAATAGGCATGATTGTGAGAGAGTTAATTATGGTGAGTTTAAAAAACTTGGGAGGAGGAGTTTATATATTTAGAAAATGAATTAAGAAATATAGTAGTAATGTTACTTTGGATGTTTGAGGAGAAAAAACTAGATAAATAGCTGAGCTGAAGGAGAGAACCTAGACACATATTAAATCAGAGCCAGTGAAAGAACAAATATGAAAGAGTAACAACCCAATAAACACATTAAATTATAAAACAACATAACTTTATACCATGGTACTAAATAAATCAAGAAACATACAAAAACTTAATCCAATAAGATGTCTGATAGGAAAACAAATTAGATATTGCAATGAGATGTTGCATACGTTATTCTCTTACAGCTTCTTTGGCAGGAGGTCTGAATGCTCATACCCAGTGATTCCTTGGAGCCCTCTACTGCAATACTGACGTTAACTCAGACACAGGACTGCTTCCTCCCACACAGCAGACATTTTTGCAGAGTCTGATCCAGTCCAAGTTCTTGGGTTAGGAACTCTTTCTGTCACTCTCCCTGGGTGCGAGAGTGGATTTGGCAGACACATTCACTGACACGTAATTGTCTACCATTTCAGGATCATTCCTATGCAAGCAAATCGGCTAGACCAGTAACAGGCTAATCCATTACAGAGGTATCTATTAGAGATGGTTGAGAAATAATATACCGTAAGACCCTGTTTGGGGGCTCCCTTTAGCCTAGATCAGAAATGCACAGCTATAGTCTAAGCATCATCACAACCCAAGTCTTGACCCACAGTTAATATTCACTAAATGTCATGGCTCTGTCTCCCTTACTGGTGAAAAACAGCATTCAACAGTAATTTTAGAGGATCAGTTTTCTGAAGCCCATAGGGTTGGGGATGAGGTAATGTCAGAGAGTGGAAGAGAAGAGAAGAGAAAAAAAGGGGGAAGTGGTCTTTTTCATGCCCTCTGCTCTGTGATATGGGAAGGTGGAATGGGTACAAAATTGGTAGTGGGAAATGGGGATGGGAAAAATTCTATGATTGATATAATCATTAGAGAAAAAGTTTAAGGGAGATTATTAAAAATGTGGAGAGGAGGGAAAATAATATTGTGAATGAATAAAATAGGAGAAAGGGGTCAGCAAAGAGATATGAGTAAAACAAGAAGGGATTTAAATGATCAAGGGAGAATTCTCTTGCCTTCTATAAACTATATTGGAAGGGGGAAAAAAGGCAAGGGCATGTCAAGTACACATTCGCAGACATGTGTGCAAAAGAAAAAGAGTGTAAAACGGTGGAATAAAGTGTGGGAGAAATACAGAGGGAGGAAAACTGCGGAGTAAAAATAGTTAAGTTTTGAAAAAGTAAAACAAAAATAAAAAATAATATAATTAAATAAAGCATAGTAAAAGGACATTTCTGCTGTCTTGGGCACATGGGGCCTTTCTTTAGGCTTGGGTTAGGGAGCTGATGTCAGGCCAGGACATGTCTTTGTTCACACTGGAAGCCTAATTTGGCATTCCGCCCTCCGAACAATTCTGGGTGTAGAGATCTGCTTGCAGTAGTTGCATGGCACCAATGTGAACTTCCAGTCCTGTGTAACTCAGGCTGAACCTGACCTCTGATAGCAGGAACTGAGTCTGTGATCACCAGTCCCTGCCGCTCAGCAGGACTCCCCCTCATCCTCTCTCCGATTGCCAGCAGACTCCCATGATTGTCCTTCCCTCATCCAATCTGAGAACTTGGCAGTGTGAAACCACTAAGGAAGGGGCTGTTCTGGACCCAGATTCAAACACCCAGTCCTTTCCTACAATGGCATCCCTGCCAGCTTCGGTTCCATGCACCTATGTCCTCGGGTGCTTGTACCATGGTCACCCACAAACTTCTGACCCTGGAGGACCGCTTGCAAAGCAGTGTCTTGTCTCCTTCCTGCTCTCTCCATCTGCATAAGATTCTCCTTGCCGTGGTGCAGTGCTCCACTTCTCCATGAACAGAAACGTTGTTGGTCTCACTTTGCCTCCTGGCTGGCAGCTACCTAGACACTGTCAGCTGCACTGTCACACAGTCTGTCCTTTGTAGTGTGTTCTATTCCTTCTGTATCACTTAATCATCTTTTCTCCTCTGTCAGCTCCCTCATGGTTCCCTCCAGTCACATCAGTTCCTTTCCAAACTATTGTTTTCCAGACTCTAGACACTTTGTCCTGGAGCAGCTGAGTTGCTGGCACTCACTGCTCTCCCATTTTTTGAAACTGGTCCTTTTTCCGAGGTGCACCCTAGGTGCCTGGAGGATGGGGGCAGCCACTAAGAACAATAGCAGCAGTTCTTACCAGCATGTTTGAGAGGCCAATAAACACACTGACCAGCTTGTTTGATGAATGCCTTCTTTAGGAAGTTACTCTGTGAAGACTTGGAGAAGTAGTATATTTATTTCCAATGCATTTTTACTAACACAGAGAGTCAAGGAAAATGAAGAATCAGGAAAATATGATTAAAACAAAAGGACAAGATAAAACTAACTGACCCTAATGAAGTGGAGTTTTATAAATTACATGACAAGAAATTCAAAACAACCATCATTAAAATGCTCAGCAAGTTCAAGAAAGCAATGTATGACAAAGTAAAACTTTCTAGAGAAAAAAAATTATAGGACCAGACATAAACTATGGAGGGAAAAAATATAGTAACTGAACTAGAAAATTCATTAAACACATTTAACAGCACTAAACGCATCCATACATGAAAAAGAATCAGTGAACTCAGTAACAGGCCATTTGAACTTAGGCAGTCAGAAGCTTAGAAAGAAAAACTTATGAAAAAGCAGTGGTAGAGTTCTTGCCTCGCAGGCAGGAGGCTTTGTGTTGAACCCTTGATGCTAGAAAGAAAGAAAGAAAGAGAGAGAGAGAGAGAGAGAGAGAGAGAGAGAGACAGAAAGGAAGGAAATCCACACCATGATATATTATAATCAAACTGTCAAAAGTAAAAGGTAAAGAGAATTTTGAAAGCAGCAAGAGAAATGCAACTCATTTCGTACAAGAGAAACTCCATAAGACTACAGCCAGACTTTTCAGCAGAAATTTCACAGACTAGAATAGTTAGGATACCATATTCAAAGTACTCGAAAAGGAAAAATCAGCCAGTGGAAAATATTTTACCTGGCAAACACTGCCTCCAGGACTGAAGGTACATTAAAGACTTTTCCAGAAAAACAACATCTGAGAGTGTTCATTACTGCCAGACCTGCCTTATGAGAAATGTTAAAGAGAGTTTCTCAATTTGAAATGAAGAGATGTTAAGTAACAACACAATACATGCGTAAATATAAAACTAGACAGCCAAGGTAAAGGTAAACTATCTTATTGCTTTAACAACATTACTAATAATTTAGAAATTGCAAATGAAAACTATACTGAAGTGTCATCTCACATCCACTAGGACAGCCACTTTGGAAGAAGCAAAAGACAAGAAGTATTGGTAAGGATGCAGAGAAATCAGAACCTTCGAACATTTTTGGTAAAATGGAAAATGGTGCAGTCACTACAGAAAGCAGTATGCAATTTCCTCAAAAAGTTAAAAAATAGAATGCCTCATGACTCAGTAATCCCACTTCTAGATATTTAGCCACAACATTTAAAATCAGAATTTCAAAGGGACCTTAGCACTCCCATGATCATGGCAGAATTATTCATAATAGCCAACATGTGGAAGCAATCCAAATGTGACTGACAGATGCATGGATAAAGAAAATGTGGTATATTCACAGAATAGAATATTATTCTACCCTTCCAAAAAAAAAAAAGAAATATTGCAATTGGCAACAAATGGGATGAACTTTGAGGACATTATACTAAGTGAAATGAGCCAGTCACAGACCAACAACTATAGGATGCTTTTAATTATATGAATAAAATCGTTAACATTCTCGAAGTAGAGAGTAATTGATGGTTTACAGGGGCTGGAGGAAGAAGAAAGAGGAAGTTGCTAATTAGTGTATAATGTTTTAGTTACACAAAATAAGTTCTAGATATCTGCTTAACATTGAATCTATAGCTAATGATTTATTACACACTTAAAAATCTGCTAATCAGGTAGAGCTTATGCTGTCTTTTTTAACACAACAAAATTAAATATAAATAAATAAATAAAGGAGTAAATGTTTCCAGATACCGAAGTTCAAAATGTCTTATGACCTAATCTGAAAACTCCCAAATTTCATTTTTGTCAAAGTCTATTAGTTAAACCAGCTCCGTATACAAGGGACAGGGAATTATGCCCTAAATCTCCTTTTTTTTTTTTGGTGCTGGGAATAGAACTCAGGGCCTCATGCTTGCGAGGCAAACACTCTAACTGCTGAGCTAAATCCCCAGCCCTATGCCCTAAATCTCAATGAGAGGAGTGTTAAACCTTCAGCAGTTATTTTTTTCCTAATCTAACATTTTGATTTTAACTTACTTTTTTCTACCTTGGGAGGGGTAGTTTGAGATGAGGTCTCAATATTTTGCCCTCGCTGGTCTCAAACTCCTGAACTCAGGTGATCCTCCTGCCTTAGCCTTTCAAATTGCTAAGACAATAGGTATATGTCACTGCATCCAGGTAATTTTGATTGATACATAATATTTGTATGTATTTATGCGGTAAAATGTTTTGATTCACATATACAATGAGTAGTGAGTGATCAACTAAGGATAATTAACATGTCCATCACCTTAATTTATTATTTCTTTATGGTGAGTACATTTCTCTTCTATTTTGAGATATACAATGCATTACTGTTAATCATAGATCTGCTGTCCCATAGACACCAGAATTCCTCCCTCCTATCAAATAATAGCATCATACCCATTAAATGCCCCCACTAGTTTTCCTAGTCTCTGGCAACCACTGTTTTCTTCTCAACTTACCACAATACATACTAAGAATTAATTGTGCATTTTTTCTTCAACCTATCACATGAATTCCAAATATATCCTGGGCTGTCACTATAAAAAGATTTTGCCATAACATTTCATATCTAAGCTGCTACATGTGCCTTATTTGTCCACTCTGACAAAATAAGGTTTCCTTAAAATATTTTCTTTAGAGAAATTATCCACTTTTGAATAATCCCTACTCATCCAGAGCAGCCATGTCTGCTGTCTCTCTCTCATTTTCTCTTTCCCCTTCCTCAAATAAATAAACTGTTATTTAAAAATATTTCTCTTAGAATATCATGGGATGATGATAGAAATAAAATAAACATCTGAACATTCAGTATCATCATTCTAAGTCATCTTATCTTTATCAATTTTAGTCAGAAGAATGTGTAACTTATTTGCACTGTTAATTGAGAGGAGATAATCTTTGTTAATTCAATTTAGCATTTCATTTGGTTTGGAGATTTTTAGCTGCTGAGTGAAAGAATTTAGTGAAAATCTTCACTGCTAATTACCAAAAAACAATCATACTGGATAAAACTTGCTACTTGAAATGGGGTATTTACAGGAGTTTCTTTTCTCTTGTTCTGGAAATTAAATTTTTGCATATTTAAGTCATTAATATATTTGAAGAAAATGCATTTAATTTCAAGAATGGTAGAGCTTATTTATCTATTGTCATTTGGTTGGTTGGGATAGATCATAATTATTTTGATGTATAGTTGGCTTATGTTTTTACTGACTCTGAGTTGTATCTATTATACTCAATGGAAGTCAGTGGTAACAGTTTGTAAAGGCCAAAGCATTTTGTTTTAAAATGTCTATTAAAGTATTATTAAATGATTCAAAATACATTCTCAGACGATTAATCAGAAAAGAATACAGCTTATACAATAAAATCAATTTGAAAATTTTAAAAATTAGAATAAAAACTTCAAAAAATTTAAAAATACTTATGAATTGAAATTTGTAATAAGAAATATAAATTTGATCTTCTCCCTATTTACTGGCTCCTTGGACTCTATGAAGCGGTGAAGGACCGTTTTGTATGCTAATGATTAACTGTTGACTGGGGGCTGTTTGCTAGGGGAACTGACACTGTGATGAGAGTTTTGGGACTTTTAGCCCACTGCCAATCTCCTTGGATGGATCTAATGATTGATTTGATTAGCAATGGCTGACGATTTATTCAAATACGACTGTACCCGAATCTTAGGTTCTTGTTTTGGGGCAGCAGAGATCGAAACTGACAAAACAGCAAATGGCAAGAGGTAGGGAATGGCCAAATGCGTTCATTGGAAAGAATAAAGGAGAAGCTCTCTGCTAGTCAGAGAGGGCTGGTGCATAAGGCAGACACCATGGGTGTTTAGGTCTGTTGGCTTTTTATGCAGTTTTTCAGACCAGCGTACACGACAGAAAGCCAGGATACTCTTGGTGATAGATCGTTCTTTGATGCCCAGAAAGCAAGCTGTTTGATTTGCATTTCACTTCCTCCAAAGTCTGTCTCATTTGGTTAAGGACCTACTTTTTATCCCCTTCATTTTAGTACGCTAATTCATTTAGGCCTCAACTTTCAGTTTACTTTAACTATTCAGAACTCGTGCCCTATCTGTCTAAATTCCCCTATCTCCTAGATTCACGACTATGTAACGAAGCCTTCTTAAAAACCCCCAAAGGACAGGTTTTGGAGAGCTTCTGGGTTGCTGAATATGTGGGGAAAGTTGTTGCATATGGACACTTCATGCCCTTTGCCCCACACCTTACCCTATGCATTACTTCCATATGGACAATACTGGGTTGTATCCTATTATAATGAATGAACAACAGTATATAAAGTGCATTCTTGAGTTCCAGTATGGCAACTGATCAAATCAGAGGAAAAGATCATGAACACCTCCAATTAGAAGCCTGGACTTGTGATTGGCAAGTAACAGGCAATCTTGTGGGATTGAGGCCTTAACCCCCGGGATCTGAATCTAACTCCATGAAGACAGTCTCAGAACTGCATTGAATTATAGGACTCAGTTAACATCCACTAGAAAACTGATGTGTGGAAAAAATTCCATGCCCTCAGTGTCACAATTAGTTATTGAAAATGAGAATAGGAAGGAACTGACTTCCGCCCCCCCAATTATACAGGGCTGAAATACTACGGCATGAAGAATTAAAGCAACATTAAGTAGTTTTTAAATTATGGAGATCTTAACACAAAAGAGAGAATATAAAAATGTAATTAAATCTAAAACACTAAGAAAAGGCAATAAAAATAGAAGCCCAATACAATAATATTCCGAATATTTAAAAAATATGTATTGTAACAAGGCAGTATAACAAAACACACTTAGAAAACACTGTAAAACTCTAAATTCAGTCCCTTTATAAGATAGGATAGAAGAAATAAGGACAGGGAGAAAAAGAGAAGGAAAATCATGATTTTAAAAATAAAAATTGAAGCTTCAGGATACAAGCTGAATTTTATTTATTTATTTTCTTTCTTTTCCCACAGAACACAATAAGCCTGGGAAATTCCCTTTTTTGAATTTTAATTTTTATTAAATAAAAATTATAAAACATAATGAATATATTCATTGTGAGAATTTGCATATGAACATAACACATCTTAATTCTTTTTCATCCCCTTCCCCTTGCCCTTCCATCTCTTGGTCCCTTTTCCACTCACAAAAGATATATCCTCCTATTTTCTATTTTCTACCTTTTGTTTTGCTCTTTGATTTATTTATATTTTGTACTTCTAATAGAAGAGAAACCATGTACTTTTAAATTTCTGCCTAATAAATCTTTCCCACGGCTCTTACTGACCAGTTCTGAAAATTCTTTTTCCTTGATGGGAGTCAGTGAACCTACAAACTTAATTCCATAGGTAGAGCGAGCTTAGCTTCCTTATCTCTCCTTTGGACCCTGTCCTCCTGGGACCCTGTCTGATGACATTCACATCAGTGGTTCTTAACTATGACATTTACACACAAGTTACACTGTCTGTAGAATTCACAAAATTACTTATGCACATTTTGTAGTGTCCTAAAAATAATTCCATCCACTTCTTTCTTGCTCAAGAAAGCCTATCAGAATAAAAGTCAATGTTATGATAGGAATAACCTAAATTCCACTCTATTAAAAAGACGTTAATGCAAATTGGACAAAAAAATCTTTGGTACTTTAATTTTTACTAGTAAAATTTGTGTGTGTGTGTGTGTGTGTGTGTGTGTGTGTGTGTGTGTGTGTTCTCTGCCTGGAATATCTTTTCCCATGGTTCTTTGCCTTGCTAAGTCATAGTGATCCTTCAAGTCTCAACCAAGAGTCACTTCTCCAAAAATGCTTTTTCTAATGCGCCTTAACTGACATTCAACTTAATTTACGGCTTTTCTAATAGTCTCTCTCATAGCACTATGTACCCCTCCTTCATAAGACTCAGCACAATATGAAGTCATGTCCATTTTCATTTTTGGTGTCATTTCTTAACTAGCACCTCAAAATGAAACTTTAATAGTCAGATTTCTTTTTCTTTTAGAGACAGAGGACTTCTCCAAATTTTCTCCCAATGAGCATGTAAACTAACATCTTTTCTCACTCCCAAAGAAGTGATAGAATATGCAGATGCCGGCCCCAGCAAGGTGGTGTAGTTCCCTTTCCACATGCCAGGGGAGAATGAGCTAAAAAAGCCTGCAAGAAATAAGAAGCATGGAGATGTGCAACATCTCTGTTCTATACTATTAATGACTTTCACACACCTGTCCATGTGAGACCATGATTTGAAGCAAAGAATTCCTCCATCTCCTCAGAACTAGCTTTGAATAAATCCTTTTTCTTTTTGTTACCAAAATAAATGGCCTGCTTTGATTTGATCAGCAGTGAGCAAGCAAATCTGAACACTTGAATCTAAGTGATTATGCAGGGATGTTGTCTTGTTTGCTGCTGTATCATCGGTTCCATGAAAAATGCCTACCTAGCATATGATAGACTCTTAATACATATTTTTTATTGAATTAATGAATGAGGGTTTCTCAAGTTATTTTATTTTTCACATCTTTCTATTCATGCACATTGGTTATACAAATTAATGGATTTCATTTTGGCATATTTGTACATGGACATAACAATTTGATCATTTCTACTCTTCCATCATCCCCCTTGCACATTTCTACATTTCTTCCTACAATTCTTTGTTCCCAAGTACTGACTTTCAAATGATGAGCAGCTTGGACTTTAGCCCAGTAACAAGTTCCTACTGGATATGCCATGAGAGTGAAGTGGGAATTGAATTTGCTAACTCTGGATCCCTCAGTCTAGTACTCATCTCTCTCTCTCTCTCTCTCTCTCTCTCTCTCTCTCTCTCTCTCTCTCTCTCTCTCTCACACACACACACACACACACACACACACACACACACACAGAGAGAGAGAGAGAGAGAGAGAGAGAAATTACTACCACCATGGACACTGGCAAAATAAGATTACTGTATCTGGTCACATGTATGAGGTCCTTACACATACTGTTATTATGGGCAGCTAAGTTACATAGAAATTAATAGGCAGTCAGACAGGACTAGACCATAAAGGGAGTTGGTGCAGGAGATGAGAACATATCAAAATTGTGGCTGGAAGTACTCTGAACAAGATAAAACCTTGAGAATAAAGTCACAAAGGCTAGATTTATATATTTCCCTAAGGGATGAATGAAAGCTCAAGATTATACTGTAATCGGTACCACCCTTTTGGGATTTCCAATAGAAATAGACCATCATCTCACTAGGGCTAGACCATCTTCTCTCACCTGCTAAGACGAAGACTAAAGACAAGACTAAGGACTAAAGACTATTAAATTCCACAGATTTCCACCTCCCTAAACAAATAAAAGATCCCGTGCTCCCAACTGTGTGCGCCTCATTCCTTTGAACACCCGCGCTCCTCTCTTGAGTGTGTCTTATATCTCTCTAGTAAATCTTTCTTACTCTTAACCTACATTGTTCCTTGGAATTCATTCTTCAATTTGGGGGAACACGAACTTGACACATCTGACATCTAGCAGCTTGGGAGTTGTAGCTCTCTTATATCGCTGTGATCTGAAATCTTTTTTTGTTTTTTTTGGTTTGTTTGTTTGTTTTGTTTTTGCTTTTGAGACTGGATCTCACTATATAGTTCAGGCTGGTCTTGAATTCACTATGTGGCCTAGGATAGCCTCAAACTCCTGGCAATCCTCCTGCCTCAGCTTCTCAAGTGCTGAGATTACAGGAGTGCTCCATCACACCCAGCTCTGAACTGCATTCTCATATTCCTCATGTTCATACTTGCCATTCAGGGCAAAACTTAGTTTAGGTTGTATGTAATACACATAACATAGTGACTATAACTCTGTAGTTTCTGTAATTATCTGGGAACACATTTTAAAGGAAAATAAACAAATAATAAACAAATTTCATTGCACTACATTGAAAGGAAAGCAGCTGGGCATTATTGTGCACACCTGAAATTCCAGCACTCAGGAACCTGAGACAGGAGGACTGCCATGAGTTCAGGGCCAGCTAGGGCTACATAGTGAGTTCAAGACCAGTCTGGGGGGAAAAAAAAAAGAAAATAAAACAACCTGAATTACATTGCAAGACTCTCAACAAGCAAACAAACAAACAAATCATAACAACAATAACAAAAGGACAGCAAATAGAATGACGAAACTTATTTCTAATATCAGTGCGACCAGACTGAAGAAATTGTCACTGTAATAAGAAAAGCTGTGGAATTGCAGAGGCAGACAGCTCTCTGACACTCACTCAAATATTTAAAAGAAAGGTAGTACAATATGCTAAAAAGATAGATTCTAGAGAAACACTGCCTAATTTAAAGTTTCAACTCTGCTACTCCCCACTACTCTGAATAAGGGGGCATCTCAGGTGCTTTTCTCATTGCTGAGAAAAAATACCACCACCCAAAGTTAAAGGAAGAAAGGTTTATTATATCCCAGTTTTCAGAGGTTTCAGTCCATACTCAGCCAGATCCAGTGCAGAGTGGCATGGCAGACGGTAACCACGGAGGAGAAACACTCCATGGCAAAGCAGGGCAGGCAGAAAGCAGCAAGCCACAAGAACAACCCTCTTTCTGCCCCTCTTATTCCATCCAGGCTGCCCACCCTTAGGGTGGGTATCACTCACACCCAGGGTGGGGCACCCTTAACCCCAGCACCACACACCCTAGATCCAGCCACCTCCAAAAAAAACCCCTTATGACCTCATTAGGCTTTGGGGGGACATATAGATATAAGCCATAAGAGGAAGTGAAAGGAATATCTTTTCCTTACTCATTGTAAGGTTCATAGCCAACATCACCATAAGTAAAGACAAATCGAAAACAGAAAAGCATAACAAGTTTATGTAACTAGAGTTTTACATGACATGATGCTTTCAGAAATTAAGATCCAAGGCCCCATGGAAAACTGTAATATTTTTATGCTCAATTTAACGAAAAAGTGGATAGTTGTGGAGAAACATGATTGAGAGAAAGGGGACAGGTCTAATGGTAATAAATTGGGCTAGGGAGATTCAAGGAAGAGCTATTTGTTCAGATTCTTTTCCCTGTCTCTATATGACATTTCTTTCCCCTCATACGGAGTGGGACACTTCCCACATGAAGGTTTCAGGAAGAAGAGAGTTGAGAGTCTGACATTCCTAGGTTTTATGGCTTGCTTCAGGGGAGAGAAATGCTGGTTTCCATGACTCACTTCAGAGAGAAAGGAAGGTGGCTTTCCCAATCTCCTTTAGCTCAAAATACTCAACATACTGAATTGCCATACTTTGGATAGTAATACTTTCCTCCAAGGCCTCTCCTACATATCACATATACAGTAAGTACCGAATGATGACAACATCCTTTTGTGATTCAATCTGTTTATAAATCACTGAAATCACAGGTTATATCTGTCTAGCTTTGTTTTGAATGCTTTACAGACAATGAGTCTGTATATAATTATATTAGTTCTAAAGGGTAGGTGCCAGTACAATCTATACTTTGCAGAAGAGAAAAATGAGACTTAAAGAGAGGTGAAGTCATTTGCTCAAGATCACTGTCAAGGTTTGAAACATGATTACTCCAGAGCTTTTAAAGTGGATGTAGAAAATCTGTGTGATAGTAAAAGTATTACAAGCCATATTATCTAATAAATTATAGCAAAAATATATAAAATAATATGTGTGTTTTATAACTATTTGTACATGTTGACAAGCATAGAAAGAGTCCAAGAAGAATAACAGAAAATTAAAGTAGAGATTATGGTATAGGAAGGTAAGGTGGCTAAAACTGGCTGGGAAAAGAAGCATGAGAAGACCCTAGAACACATGCGCAGAACAGTTCCCAAATCCATGCTGTAGATTTCTTATGAGACTTGAGCAGGTTGTCCACAGAATGACCTGGACCTCATATAAGCCTGAGGAGTGGGTGATACAAAACAGTCCACTTTGAGTTTTTGCCACTGTGTTCTCTCTTACATGGTGTCCCACCCTCACACTGTAGGGTGTACTTCTTTTCCTACTTTTAATTAGCCCAAACTCTCTCTGCAAAACTTTTTTTTCTTTTCCTACCTTTAATAGAACTTTGCTACCATTTTGGCTTGTTTAGATGAGTTCTTTTCCCAGGACAGAAAGAACCTAGAAACCACCTCCAGAAGGAGACTCTAACACCCCAAATCCTCATAACAGTTACCTCTGGGAAGGGAACAAAACTAGAATGGACTGTGGGACATGGATTACGGGGTTTAAACCTTATCTTCAAAGTTCTAATCATTTTTGAAAGCTTTGTCTCTAATGATATAGGAGAAATATAAGTCCTGACCTGTTAGATGTCAAATGTTCTGAGTTTGTGGCCCCACAATATTGAGGAACAAAGTTGTGAACCAAAGGAAGAAGTTAGGAGAGCTTTATTGAAAAAGTAAAGAGAGAAGAATAGTTCCTGGTTTTCCAGGAGAGATCCCAAATGGGGTGGCCACCAAGGTCCTTTGACAGGGGTAATTTATACAACAAAGTCACAATGTGGGTACAACATGAGCCAAACTGATAGAGGAGAAATATAACTCCCAATCTGCTAGATGTAAGATATGCCAAGTTCATGTCCCCTGAAATCAAAAAATGAATTCCAAAGGACAAAAGAGGATAAGAGTATGGGGGAAAAAAGTTTTATTGGGGAATAGGAATAGCTCCTGAAAGACAGGAGCGGTCCCAAGTGGGTTGCCACTGAGGTCCTTTGTCAAGGATAATTTATACAGCAAAGTTACAATATGGTCTCAGCGTGAATCAAACTGTAATCAACCAGTAAGATTACAAGTATAGCCACTTAGCTAATACTGATCCAATAGGGAAGTGGGGCATATAGCAAGGTCACTATTAAACTTGGATTATCCGTGATGCCTAAAACAGGAACATTTTGGGGAAGAGATGGGTCCATTTTTTGTCACTGACCTGGGTGTCTGGTGCATATCCAGACTTAATGGACTGGGAGGTACCAAATACAGTATAATCTCAAGTTTCCACTTATCCCTTGGGAAAGCATGCAAGTCTGGTCATTATGACTTTATCTCAAGGCTTTGCCTTCTTCAGATGTTCCTCCAGATGTACCAACAGTTTTGATGTGTTCTCATTTCTGTGCTGACTTCTTCAAGGGCCTGTCCTTGTCTGACTGCCTATTAATTTCTACCTAACTTAGCTGCCTATAATAAAGCTACAATCAACCTATAAGATCTCAAGTATAGCCACTTAGTTGGTATTGATCCAGTAGAGAAATGAGTCATGTAGCAAGAGTACATGGAAAGAACAATGGCATTTCTGGGAAGGGATAGATCCAGATGCTGTGGTCACCCACCTGGGTGACTGATGCCTATCTGGACTTACTGGACCAAGTGGTGCTAATTACAGGATAATTCCAAGGTACTGTTTATCCCTTAGGGAGGTATTGTTATCCAGTAGTTCTTTTAGAAATGGCTAAACAATTAAATGTATTCCAGCTCCTTTTTGCTTTGAAAAAATATTTGAATGAGACAAGCCAAAAATAGTGCCAAAAGTTTATTTGAAAAGTGAGGGATGAAGGGGCAAGGTTAAAACTGGCTGTGCAGAGTGAACATGGGCTGAACAAAAGAAAAGAAAGGATCAAAGCAAATATAAAAGTGAACCCTGTGTCTGACAGGCACATGGTGGGCTACTCTGAAGAGTCGCAAAAGCAGCCTTCTTGTGGCGTGGCATGTAGTCTGTTCTATGCTGTCTACATCTCGTAGGAGGCCTCCAGAAGTTCCGCATGCAGGGTCCTAGGAATTATTTGGTACTGTCCTGGGATCTTGTAATTGACAAGTCTCACTTATTTCCCCAGCCAGCTTTGACACATCCTACCTGGTCAGTGCATCTCTATCTTGAGGTCTGGCCTTCTTCAGATGTTCCTCCAGCCACAGTGCTGATGTATTTATTTTTCTGCTGACTTCCTTGAGAGCCCAGTTTCTCTCTGGCTGTTTATTAATTTCCATCTAACTTAGCTGCCTCTAATACTATGATGGCTAATTTCCTGTTATTTAATATGATTGTGGCAGATTAGAGGAATACTTGATAGGGATGTTATAGAGCGCAATCAGCACTAAATAATTTGCCAATTCTTCCTTGCCCTGTGAGTGTCTGCTTCAATAATTCAAATTCAAATGTGAAAACAGCCCAGGCAGATGAAAGATCACTTCTGATAGTGTCTTCTAAGTTGGCCATTAGAGAAACCTTGTACTGTTAAGCAGTTTAGGATCTAACACCTTTAAAATTCTCTGGGAATTTTAATAGAGTGAAATTGTGTGCGGGGATGAAGGAATGTGTTTTCTGAATGGTTTTTGATAAGCCATTGAAAGAAAAGAGAGATTCTTTCAAATGACTCTATAAAGGTTCCTCCTGATGAAACATCTATTTATAGATATTACTCTTAATGCATCAATGACAGATTTAGGAATAAAGAAATATCAAAAGTATGAAAGAATGCAAGGAACAGAAAAAGAGGCTGTCAAAATGGCAGCCCCAGGCAGGCACGGGTCTTGTTGAGGTGGGAGTTTAAATTTCTTTCCTGTGAGCTAGCAAGCTTGCTGCACTTCTCAATTTGAACATCCTGGGTCTAGGTTTCTCAGGAGATTGTCAGGAGCCTCCACATTTTTCTATAACAGCCACATCACTTTGTATTGCCACCAGCAGCACTGTAGGTCTGGATTTCTCCACTTAGGAGTTTACAAAATACAGTATGTAGAGGACTTCTGGAAAGATGGCAGAACAGTGAGCAGCAGAGAAACAGCCTTTCCAAGATTTGCTGTCCAGACACTGGAATATAGCAATTTAGGGAAGAGAAGAAGGAGGGAAGTGGGTTCCCAGGATTCAGCAGGGATCTGAAGTGAGAGTCGAAGCCTGTGGGGAGAGCAAAATGGGGGACCTCAGTGCAGAAGGAGGTAGCAGATGGACAGCACTTTCTCCCAGAGCCCCCACTTGTGGCGTGGGTGACGCTATTTTTGAGTAAATCCAGGTAGTCCAGGTCCTTACTGCCTTGAACAAAGAATTGGATGAGATGGGTCAAAATAGTTTCAAAGTTTATTCCAAATAGCAAACAAAAGGAGAAACTGGCTTTGCAGAGCAAGCTCAGGCCAAGCAGAGAGAAAGAGAAAGAAAAGCAGAGAATAACAAGACAAATAAAATGTGTACAGGCTATCAAAAAAGGAGCACGAGGATAGGGGGCTGGGGATTTAGCTCAGTGATTAGAGCTCTTGCCTTGCAAGCACAAAGCCCTGAGTTCCATCCCCGGCACCACACACACACACACACACACACAAAAAAAAAAAAAAAAAAAAAAAAAAAAAAAAAAAAAAAAAAAAAAAAAAAAAAAAAAAAAAAAAAAAAAAAAAAAAAAAAGGAGCACGACGGCCCTGGAGCACTGCACAAAGACAGCACCTCCCTCGCAGTGCTAATGGAGGCACTGCCGGCAGCAGCGCAGGTCCCAACAGAGAAGAGGGCTTTCCTCGCTGCAGGAAAGAAAAAAAGAGGAGGGGAGCCAGCCTTCTCCCCCACGGTGCTCACCTGTGCACGGTCTCATTTTGGGCCAGCTTACTCATCCATGCTGTGCAGTACAGTGTGGAGCAGTGCCGGGTAGAAGAGGGTGGCACCCAGCCACGCCAAGGGCGCCATCATGCTGGGTAAGCCACATGGACAGAGGCACTGCCAGCCACACAGGTCCCGAGAGAGAAGAAGGGCTTCCCTTACAGTGAGAGAGAAAAAGAGAGGCTTTCCTTGCGGCCCCACTTTTATTTGTGGAACTGGCTTCCTGCAGAAACCCATGAGAGCTTCTACATGCTAGTCTCAAGGGGTGGCACTTGAATTTGGCACCCCAGGCTGATGTCAGCTCTAGGCCACTCCCCCAGGTCACGCCCACCTCACCAGCCAGCTCTAGCCATGCCCTACCCCTACCTTGAGCCTGCAGACAAGCAGTGACTACTGGTGTCCCCAGAGTTCTCCACAGAGAGACACGCAAGTGGAGCGGAGAGGTGGACACAGCAGACTGCAGTGGCTGGTGAATTATTTGGATTCAAATGTCCCCCAGGAAAGGGTGATCAGCCAGTTGCCATCTTGGAAAGGGGCCAAGCTCAGAACTCAGAAAAGCTTCTGGTGGCTTTCTGTGCCAGGGTAAGGCAGAGCAGAGTTCAAGTTCAAGTTGGCAGGAGGGCAAGGAGCCAAGTTCAAACCGGCAGGGAACTGAGTCCAAGCCAGTGGGAGATACACAGTGTGTCTCTAGCTGAATGAATTGAGTTCCAACCCCCACAGTCAGAGACCAGGCTGAACGTCAGAGGAATTGGTGAAGCCTTGCTAATGAACCCAGCTGGGAGCACTCACTACCCTCCCATAAAGCTACTGCTGGGAGTAATCCACAAGGACCTGGGACTGTCTACTCTGTCTACCAGTGACAGCAGAGACACGCGTGGAAGTGGACATTTTTTTTTCCCTGTTGTCATTGTTGTCAATTTTTTTTCTTTTTCCTTTTCTCTCTTTTTTTTTCTTGTTTTTATATGAAAGTGAAATTTGTTTCTAGTTTTTTGTTGTTTTGTTTTGTTCTGTCCTTGTTTTTACTTCTTTCTTTTCTCTTTCCCTCCTATTTTCTTTACTAGTTTCCCAAAGTTTGCATAAACTTCCCCTGTCCTCCAACCTTGCTTCTCAGCTCTTCCTCTTCTATTTCTTTACTTTTTCCTCCTAATCCCTTTTGAATTTTCTCCCTTAAGGGTAAAATTGCCATATTGAGGGCATACTTATTGTAGAAATTTCTGGTTTATTTTAGATAGTGTTATATACCCACAAATATAGTTCATATGGTTAAAGGTGGCAAATTAATAGTTAGCACCATTTGTCATTTTCTAGAGTGTGTTTGATGCTGTTATTATTACTGATTGTACTACTTTAGCTTAGGTGATTAGAACTGGTTCTAATCAGTTCTTCCTCGTATGCCAAGACTGAGATTGCCTGAGGGTCATAAACAACACTATAGGGCAGGACCAAAGATCCAGGGGCTGGCCAAATAGACAGAAACTTAGCTCCAATAGATTAAAGAGGTAGGATCTTGTGGCAGACTCAAAACCTGAAAACCAGCTATACCCAGAAGACATCTCTGAAGAAGTAGTCATTTCCAAAGGGTTCTTGATACTAAGAATAAAGCTACCTGCCATAGGCAATTCATAAGCATCAACTCAGGAATTAAGCTAAAAAAGAACAGGAAAAGAAACTATTGTATTTAAAATATCTGGAGATTATCCTGGGAGCTAACAGGAAGGCAATATATCCCAGTGTTTCACTAGAATTAAGAGCTTTTTCTTTTTTTAACAAGTAGATGAAAAATGTCAATAAAGCATGTTATTTACCCATATAGACCCAATATTTTTATAGTCGTTTTATTGTATGTAATGATTTTTTTTTACTTTGCTTTTTTTTTAAACAAAGAAACAAAATTGGGTTATATAATCTTCATGTAATACTTCACTCCTGTGCAAAGAGAAAGATCTAAGTGCATTGAAAACTTGCCGACTTGGTTGCTGCAATGCAGTTTGAAATCTCATCCCAAGTTAGTAATATAGAGGGAAAAATTTTTCATAGATGTAAAGAATTATTTCCATCACTTTTCCTGCCTCTCCTTTTCCAAAGGCAAAATGTCAGAGTATGAAGACTGCCTTCCAGTTGTGTTTATGTTCTACAACTGTTTTTAATTCTTGAACTCCAATACCTACTTAAAATTAAGCAGATTTTAAGGACTGACAAACAAAAAAGAGGAGACCAAAGGCAGCAGGCCTGACCACCAAGGGGAAAAGAGAAGGTAACAGCGCGGAGCTTTTCAGGTCTTTCCATAGTGCCCAATTCTCATGGGAGACAACATCTGACAGGAAATTGCCAATTAAAATGTGAAGTCAGAATTGCAAATTTTTAAACAGGTAATTTTTCTAGCAAGCTTTTAGGCTGTGCAAAACCCTGACCGAGTCCTTGAATTAGATGGCATATGGGAGAAATATAATTTGTGAGGGAATTTAAATTTGTCTTCTATTTAAAGTTTCACAAGATGTGAAACGGATTAATCCTTTTTTATGGAAAGTAGAAAATGAGAAAATCAAGGTAATGATCATTAGTGAAATGTGATACACATTGGTATTCTGCAAAGAGCTGAACCACAAGTAATTAATCATTAAGACAATCACTTACTATTTTTAGGACTCTCAGGGATTCCATCAGAAACCCACAATAATGAAAGCACCTCTTTAGAAGCAGCTGGTTGTTACTGGGTTATGAGTTTAATGAAATACAAAACAACTATCATTTTAAATTAAATGAAATTTT